>CM040794.1:7745600-7868100 GCA_022829025.1 Squalius cephalus
TATTTACAGACTGTTTTCCAATCGAAACTGAGCCAACCCCCATCTCTATACAATATTCTGATGCAGAGATGTAGGCCTTTTAAAATGGTTGCTAGGGTACTCTGTTTGGTTGCTATGTAGTTGCTAGGCAGCTGCCAATGATGAAACTCCAAAGGCTTCTTGTCACTATGAATGATATAAACCAACTCCCATGCCTCTGTGACATACAGAATGGAATATATCCCTATTTGGATATTGGTTGCTAGGGTACTGTATTTGGTTGCTAGGGAGTGGCTTGGCAGCTGCCAATCATGAAACGCCAAAGGCTGCTTGTCAGTATGAATGATATAATCCAACTCCCCTGCCTCTGTGACAAACAGAATGGAAGATATCCATCTTTGAATTTTGGTTGCTAGGATAATCTGTTCGGTTGCTAGGGAGTGGACTGGCAGATACCAATAACGAAACTACAAAGGCTGCTTGTCAGTTTAAATGATATAAACTAACTCCCATGCCTGTATGACATTCAGAATGGAAGATATCCCTCTTTGGATTTTGGTTGCTACGATACTCTGTTTGGTTGCTATGGAGTTGCTTGGCAGCTGTTAATGATGAAACTGCATAAGCTTCTTGTCAGTATGAATGATATAAAACCAACCCCCATCTCTATACGATGTTCTGATACAGAGATATTCTTTTTGCTAAACGGTTGCTAGGGTACTCTGTTTGGTTGCTAGGGAGTAGCTTGGCAGCTGCCAACCATGAAACTCCAAAGGCTGCTTGTCAGTATGAATGATATAAACCAACGCCCAGCTCTATACGATGTTCTGATACAGAGATATTCTTTTTGCTAAACGGTTGCTAGGGTACTCTGTTTGGTTGCTAGCGAGTGGCTTGGCAGATGCCAATAATGAAACTCCAAAGGCTGGTTGTCAGTATGAATGTAAAAAACCAACTCCCATGCCTCTATGACATTCAGAATGAAAGATATCCCTCTTTGCATTTTGGTTGCTAGGGTTCTCTGTTTGGATGCTATGGAGTTGCTTGGCAGCTGCTAATGATGAAACTGTAAAGGCTTATTGTCAGTATGAATGATATAAACCAACTCCCATCTCTATACGATGTTCTGATGCGGAGATATAGGTCTTGCTAAACGGTTGCTAGGGTACTCTGTTTGGTTGCTAGGGAGTGGCTTGGCAGCTGCCAATGATGAAACTGCAAAGGCTTTGTGTCACTATGAATGATATAAACCAACTCCCATTTCTCTGTGACATTCAGAATGGCAGATATCCCTCTTTGGATTTTGGTTGCTAGGGTACTCTGTTTGGTTGCTAGGGAGTGGCTTGGCAGCTGCCAATGATGAAACTGCAAAGGCTTTGTGTCACTATGAATGATATAAACCAACTCCCATTTCTCTGTGACATTCAAAATGGAAGATAAACCTCTTTGGATTTTGGTTGCTAGGGTACTCTGTTTGGTTGCTATGGAGTGGCTTGGCAGATGCCAATAATGAAACTCCAAAGGCTGGTTGTCAGTATGAATGAAACAAACCAACTCCCATGCCTCTATGACATTCAGAATGAAAGATATCCCTCTTTGCATTTTGGTTGCTAGGGTTCTCTATTTGGTTGCTATGGAGTTGCTTGGCAGCTGCTAATGATGAAACTGTAAAGGCTTATTGTCAGTATGAATTATATAAACCAATTCCCATCTCTATACGATGTTCTGATGCGGAGATATAGGTCTTGCTAAACGGTTGCTAGGGTACTCTGTTTGGTTGCTAGGGAGTGGCTTGGCAGCTGCCAATGATGAAACTGCAAAGGCTTTGTGTCACTATGAATGATATAAACCAACTCCCATTTCTCTGTGACATTCAGAATGGCAGATATCCCTCTTTGGATTTTGGTTGCTAGGGTACTTTGTTTGGTTGCTATGGAGTGGCTTGGCAGCTGCCAATGACGAAACTGCAAAGGCTTCTTGTCACTATGAATGATATAAACCAACTCCCATTTCTCTGTGACATTCAGAATGGAAGATATCCCTCTTGAATTTGGGTTGCTAGGGTACTCTGTTTGGTTGCTAGGGAGTGGCTTGGCAGCTGCCAATGATGAAACTCCAAAGGCTTCTTGTCACTATGAATGATACAAACCAAGTCCCATGCATCTGTGACATTCAGAATGGAAGATATCCCTTTTTGGATTTTGGTTGCTAATCTGCTCGACAATGGTTGCTAGGGAGGGGCTAGGAAGTGTTGAGGTGATTCATGATTGGCTGTTTGTTGCCCCGAGTCAAATGAGACAACCCCCATGTTTCTATGACAATTCAGTCCGGAGATATCCCTTTGATCTCTTTCAATGGAAGTCTATGGGACTTGTTGCTAAGGTGCTCTAAATGGTGGCTTGGCAGCTGCCAATGATGAAACTGCAAAGGGTTCTTGTCACTATGAATGATATAATCCAACTCCCATGCCTCTGTGACATTCAGAATGGAAGATATACCTCTTTGGATATGGGTTACTAGGGTTCTCTGTTTGGTTGCTATGGAGTTGATTGGCAGCTGCTAATGATGAAACTGCAAAGGCTTCTTGTCAGTATTAATGATATAAACCAACCCCCATCTCTATACGATGTCCTGATGCAGAGATATAGGTCTTGCAAAACGGTTGCTAGGGAACTCTGTTTGGTTGCTAGGGAGTGGCTTGGCAGCTGCCAATGATGAAACTGCAAAGGCTGGTTGTCAGTATGAATGAAACAAACCAACTCCCATGCCTCTATGACATTCAGAATGAAAGATATCCCTCTTTGCATTTTGGTTGCTAGGGTTCTCTATTTGGTTGCTATGGAGTTGCTTGGCAGCTGCTAATGATGAAACTGTAAAGGCTTATTGTCAGTATGAATGATATAAACCAACTCCCATCTCTATACGATGTTCTGATGCGGAGATATAGGTCTTGCTAAACGGTTGCTAGGGTACTCTGTTTGGTTGCTAGGGAGTGGCTTGGCAGCTGCCAATGATGAAACTGCAAAGGCTTTGTGTCACTATGAATGATATAAACCAACTCCCATTTCTCTGTGACATTCAGAATGGCAGATATCCCTCTTTGGATTTTGGTTGCTAGGGTACTCTGTTTGGTTGCTATGGAGTGGCTTGGCAGCTGCCAATCATGAAACTCCAAAGGCTTCTTGTCAATATTGAATTATATAAACCTTCCCCCATCTCTATACGATGCTCTGATACAGAGATATAGGTCTTGCTAAATAGTTGCTAGGGTACTCTGTTTGGTTGCTATGGATTGGCTTGGCAGCTGCTAATGATGAACTCCAAAGGCTGCTTTTCAGTATGAATGACATAAACAAACTCCCATGCCTCTGTGACATTCAGAATGGAAGATATCCCTCTTTGAATTTTGGTTGCTAGGGTAATCTGTTTGGTTGCTATGGAGTTGCTTGACAGCTGCCATTGATGAAACTGCAAAGGCTTTTTGTTACTATGAATGATATAAACCAACTTCCATGCCTCTGTGATATTCAGAATAGAAGATATCCCTCTAGGATTTTGGTTGCTAAGGTGCTCGACAATGGTTGCTAGGGAGGGGCTAGGAAGTGTTGAGGTGATTTATGATTGGCCATTTGATGCCCTGAGTGAAACGAGACCACCTTGGTGTTTCTATGATCTACTAGAGCGTTTCTAGACGTTGCTAGGGTGTTCAGGATGGTTGCTAAGGTATTTTTGGTAGTTGCTATTTTGTTACTAGGTGGTTGGTAGTTGTCAAAGATGGTTACTATGGAGTTTTTATAGAGTTATTAAAATCTTTAATAACGAGTGCCTTCAGTACGGCACTCGGCCTACGGCCTCGTGCCTATGGCCGAATAGGCACAAGCATGGAGCAATATCGCAAGGCCACGAGTGTAATATTGCGTTAAAAAATACCAAAAAATGTAAAAAAAAATTTTTTTTGGTTTAGGGTGGTTGCTAGGGAGCTCTTAGTGGTTGCTAGGGTGCTGTAACTGGTTGCTAGGGTGTGGCTATGAAGATTTTAGGCCATTACTTATTGGCTGCTTGATAATATAAATCCTCTGAGGGAGAGAGAGAGGGAGAGACGCAGGGGTGTCAGGCCCTTTGGAGTGGTGTGTGTGTGAAAACGTCGGTTGGGATTCAAATGTTTTTAGAATGCCCAATGTTAAGTCAATGGGACTTTTTTGGCCGCTTTTTCGTCCGCTGTGCGAACATCGTACACCCGATCGCTTAGAAAAGTCATAGCACACCTCTCCTCAATGAGCCGCTCGATTTGACGCCTCACTCAGGGGTCTGTGACAAACGGTGCGGGGCGAGTTTCGCGCCAAACTTTTGTGTGGAAGAATAATAAAAATTATAAAAAGAATAATAAGTATGAGCAATAACAATAGTGATGCTTTTAAAAAAGCACCACTAATAAGTTTAAGTACAATATCAGTAAGTTGGCTCTCTCAAGCCAACTTAACTAGATTAAAAAGTTCGTCGAGACAAACTTTAAGTTGGCTTGAGAAAGCCGGACCAGAAAGTTTAAAGAAGTTTAAAATAGTTTGGAGTTTAAATTAGTTTAAAGTTTAAAGTAGTTTAAAGTTTAAATTAGTTTGAAGTTTAAAGTAGTTTAAAGTTTAAATTAGTTTAAAGTTTAAAGTAGTTTAAAGTTTAAATTAGTTTGAAGTTTAAAGTAGTTTAAAGTTTAAATTAGTTTGAAGTTTAAATTAGCTTAAAGTTTAAATTAGTTTGAAGTTTAAATTAGTTTAAAGTTTAAATTAGTTTGAAGTTTAAAGTAGTTTAAAGTTTAAATTAGGTAGTTTAAAGTTAAAAAGTTGTTGGGGGTTTTCTAGTGGGTTGCTAAGGTGTTCTCGGTGGTTGCTAGGCGGTTGCTAGGGTGTTCTGGGTGGTTGCTATTGTGTTGCTAGATGGTTGCTAAGGTATTTTGGGTGGTTGCTAGGTGGTTGCTAGGGTGTTCTGGGTGGTTGCTATGGTGTTGCTAGGCAGATGCTAAGGTATTTTGGGTGGTTGCTAGGCGGTTTCTAGGGTGTTCTGGGTGGTTGCTAGGGTGTTGCTAAGCGGTTGCTAGGGTATTCTGGGTGGTTGCTAGGTGGTTGCTAGGGTGTTCTGGGTGGTTGCTATGCTGTTGCTAGACGGTTGCTAGGGTATTCTGGGTGGTTGCTAAGTGGTTGCTAGGGTGTTTTGGGTGGTTGCTAGGCGGTTGCTAGGGTGTTCTGGGTGGTTGCTATGGTGTTGCTAGGCGGTTGCTAAGGTATTCTGGGTGGTTGCTAGGCAGTTGCTAGGGTGTTCTGAGTGGTTGCTATGCTGTTGCTAGGCGGTTGCTAGGGTGTTCTGGGTGGTTGCTAGGGTGTTGCTAGGCGGTTGCTAGGGTATTCTGGGTGGTTGCTAGGCGGTTGCTAGGGTGTTCTGGGTGGTTGCTATGCTGTTGCTAGACGGTTGCTAGGGTATTCTGGGTGGTTGCTAAGTGGTTGCTAGGGTGTTTTGGGTGGTTGCTAGGCGGTTGCTAGGGTGTTCTGGGTGGTTGCTATGGTGTTGCTAGGCGGTTGCTAAGGTATTCTGGGTGGTTGCTAGGCAGTTGCTAGGGTGTTCTGAGTGGTTGCTATGCTGTTGCTAAGGTATTCTGGGTGGTTGCTAGGCGGTTGCTAGGGTGTTCTGGGGGGTTGCTATGGTGTTTCTAGGCGGTTGCTAGGGTATTCTGGGTGGTTGCTAGGCGGTTGCTAGGGTGTTCTGGGTGGTTGCTATGGTGTTGCTAGGCGGTTGCTAGGGTGTTCTGGGTGGTTGCTATGATGTTGCTAGGCGGTTGCTAAGGTATTCTGGGCGGTTGCTAGGCAGTTGCTAGGGTGTTCTGGGCGGTTGCTATGGTGTTGCTAGGTGGTTGGTAGTTGTCACAGATGGTTACTATGGAGTTTTTATAGAGTCCTTAGCATGATCTTGGTATGATTTAGCACTTAACTAAATGATATTAGCATGTAGCTATTCACTGCTAGCATGTGTAGCATGTTGGAAGTGCTGTTTGCTAGCATGAGTCAAAAGAGCCAAACCTCATCTCTATACGATGTTCTGATACTGAGATATAGGTCTTGCAAAACGGTTGCTAGGGTACTCAAGTTTGGTTGCTATGGAGTTGCTTGGGGGCTTGAAGCTTTAAACTTAAGAAGTTTAAAGTGGTTTGAAGTTTAAAGTAGTTTACGAGTTTTGAGTTTACAAGTTTAAATGAGTTTAGAGTTTAAGTTTAAATGAGTTTAGTGTGTGTGTGTGTGTGTGTGTGTGTTCACACACACACACACACTCAGAGCTTATGAGTTTAGAGTTTATAAGTGTATAAATTGATGAGTTTATAAGTGTTAGAGTTTTTGAGTTTAGAGTTTATAAGTTTTAAATGAGTTTAGAGTTTATAAGTTTTAATGAGTTTAGAGTTTATAAGTTTAAATGAGTTTAAGAGTTTAAAGCCGGCCGCACACCGGACGCGCAGCTCAGCGCCGCGCAGCGCCACGTCTAGGACAACTGTCACCTGTAAATCCGTTAGCATCAGCAATTTTCTGATTTCTGTAAATAAATATAAAACTAAATGTATATTGCAGCACGGGGTTAAGTCCGTATATACATTAACTACGATTTGAGACACATAAATGTAAATTTAATATAAAACTATGTAAATGGCGCTGTGTGGCGCGGCAGGGTTTTGAACACGGTCCTGAGCCGTTGCTGGGCGCCGCGGACAGACGCCGCCGGTGTGTGTACTCTCATAGAGAATAATGTGTTCGAATTTAAAAGACGTGGCGCTGCGCTGCGCGGCGCTGAGCTGCGCGTCCGGTGTGCGGCCGGCTTAAGAGTTCAGAGTTTATTAATTTATGAGTTAAAGAGTTAATAAGTCTATGAATTCATGAGTTTATAAGTTAATTAGTTTATAAGTGTATGAGTTTAGAGTTTATTAGTTTAAATTAGTCTCATTGGCTAATATAGTATATAGAACGGCAGTTTGGTTTAGTCTTCAAGGTGTTTAGATTTGAATTTTCGTCGGTTGGTGAGTTTGAATGTAAATTTGAATTTTTTAGAACTCCCCAATGGAAGTCAATGGAAGTTTTTCCGAGTTTTGATCGGCATTTTTAGGAAAACCGTAAGTCCGATCAGTCTAAAAAGATATAGCAACTAACTTCAGATCAGTTTGAGTGTCTGAGCCGAGTTTGGAGTATGTAGTGTTAAAGCTCTAGGACGAGTTTGAGTCAACAGTTTTTAACAGAAGAATAATAATAATAACTAGATTAAAAAGTTCGTCGAGACAAACTTTAAGTTGGCTTGAGAAAGTTTGGACCATAAAGTTTGAAAAAGTTTAAAGTAGTTTAAAGTTTAAAGTAGTTTAAAGTTTAATTTAGTTTAAAGTGTAAATTAGTTTAAAGTTTAAAATAGTTTGAAGTTTAATTTAGTTTAAAGTTTAAATTAGTTGAAAGTTTAAAATAGTTTGAAGTTTAATTTAGTTTAAAGTTTAAAATAGTTGAAAGTTTAAAGTAGTTTGAAGTTTAATTTAGTTTAAAGTTTAAATTAGTTGAAAGTTTAAAATAGTTTGAAGTTTAATTTAGTTTAGTTTAGGGTGTTCTGGGTGGTTGCTATGGTGTTGCTAGGCGGTTGCTAGGGTATTCTGGGTGGTTGCTAGGGTGTTGCTAAGCGGTTGCTAGGGTATTTTGGGTGGTTGCTAGGGTTTTGCTAGGCGGTTGCTAAGGTATTTTGGGTGGTTGCTAGGGTGTTCTGGGTGGTTGCTAGGCGGTTGCTAGGGTGTTTTAGTGGTTGCTATGGTGTTGCTAGGCGGTTGCTAGGGTGTTCTGGGTGGTTGCTAGGGTGTTGCTAGGCGGTTGCTAGGGTATTCTGGGTGGTTGCTAGGCGGTTGCTAGGGTGTTCTGGGTGGTTGCTATGCTGTTGCTAGACGGTTGCTAGGGTATTCTGGGTGGTTGCTAAGTGGTTGCTAGGGTGTTTTGGGTGGTTGCTAGGCGGTTGCTAGGGTGTTCTGGGTGGTTGCTATGGTGTTGCTAGGCGGTTGCTAAGGTATTCTGGGTGGTTGCTAGGCAGTTGCTAGGGTGTTCTGAGTGGTTGCTATGCTGTTGCTAAGGTGTTCTGGGTGGTTGCTAGGCAGTTGCTAGGGTGTTCTGGGTGGTTGCTATGGTGTTTCTAGGTGGTTGCTAGGGTGTTCTGGGTGGTTGCTATGGTGTTGCTAGGCGGTTGCTAGGGTGTTCTGGGTGGTTGCTATGATGTTGCTAGGCGGTTGCTAAGGTATTCTGGGCGGTTGCTAGGCAGTTGCTAGGGTGTTCTGGGCGGTTGCTATGGTGTTGCTAGGTGGTTGGTAGTTGTCACAGATGGTTACTATGGAGTTTTTATAGAGTCCTTTACATGATCTTGGTATGATTTAGCACTTAACTAATTGATATTAGCATGTAGCTATTCACTGCTAGCATGTGTAGCATGTTGGAAGTGCTGTTTGCTAGCATGAGTCAAAAGAGCCAAACCTCATCTCTATACGATGTTCTGATACTGAGATATAGGTCTTGCAAAACGGTTGCTACGGTACTCAAGTTTGGTTGCTATGGAGTTGCTTGGGAGCTTGAAGCTTTAAACTTAAGAAGTTTAAAGTGGTTTGAAGTTTAAAGTAGTTTACGAGTTTTGAGTTTACAAGTTTAAATGAGTTTAGAGTTTAAGTTTAAATGAGTTTAGTGTGTGTGTGTGTGTGTGTGTGTGTGTGTTCACACACACACACACACACACACACACACACTCAGAGCTTATGAGTTTAGAGTTTATAAGTGTATAAATTGATGAGTTTATAAGTGTTAGAGTTTTTGAGTTTAGAGTTTATAAGTTTTAAATGAGTTTAGAGTTTATAAGTTTTAATGAGTTTAGAGTTTATAAGTTTAAATGAGTTTAAGAGTTCAGAGTTTATTAATTTATGAGTTAAAGAGTTAATAAGTCTATGAATTCATGAGTTTATAAGTTAATTAGTTTATAAGTGTATGAGTTTAGAGTTTATTAGTTTAAATTAGTCTCATTGGCTCATATAGTATATAGAACGGCAGTTTGGTTTAGTCTTCAAGGTGTTTAGATTTGAATTTTCGTCGGTTGGTGAGTTTGAATGTAAATTTGAATTTTTTAGAACTCCCCAATGTAAGTCAATGGGAGTTTTTCCGAGTTTTGATCGGCATTTTTAGGAAAACCGTAAGTCCGATCAGTCTGAAAAGATATAGCAACTAACTTCAGATCAGTTTGAGTGTCTGAGCCGAGTTTGGAGTATGTAGTGTTAAAGCTCTAGGACGAGTTTGAGTCAACACTTTTTAACAGAATAATAATAATAATAACTAGATTAAAAAGTTTGTCGAGACAAACTTTAAGTTGGCTTGAGAAAGCCGGACCAGAAAGTTTAAAGAAGTTTAAAATAGTTTGGAGTTTAAATTAGTTTAAAGTTTAAAGTAGTTTAAAGTTTAAATTAGTTTGAAGTTTAAAGTAGTTTAAAGTTTAAATTAGTTTAAAGTTTAAAGTAGTTTAAAGTTTAAATTAGTTTGAAGTTTAAAGTAGTTTAAAGTTTAAATTAGTTTGAAGTTTAAATTAGCTTAAAGTTTAAATTAGTTTGAAGTTTAAATTAGTTTAAAGTTTAAATTAGTTTGAAGTTTAAAGTAGTTTAAAGTTTAAATTAGGTAGTTTAAAGTTAAAAAGTTGTTGGGGGTTTTCTAGTGGGTTGCTAAGGTGTTCTCGGTGGTTGCTAGGCGGTTGCTAGGGTGTTCTGGGTGGTTGCTATTGTGTTGCTAGATGGTTGCTAAGGTATTTTGGGTGGTTGCTAGGTGGTTGCTAGGGTGTTCTGGGTGGTTGCTATGGTGTTGCTAGGCAGATGCTAAGGTATTTTGGGTGGTTGCTAGGCGGTTTCTAGGGTGTTCTGGGTGGTTGCTAGGGTGTTGCTAAGCGGTTGCTAGGGTATTTTGGGTGGTTGCTAGGGTGTTGCTAGGCGGTTGCTAGGGTGTTCTGGGTGGTTGCTAGGGTGTTGCTAAGCGGTTGCTAGGGTATTTTGGGTGGTTGCTAGGCGGTTGCTAGGGTGTTCTGGGTGGTTGCTAAGGTATTTTGGGTGGTTGCTAGGGTGTTCTGGGTGGTTGCTATGGTGTTGATAGGCGGTTGCTAAGGTATTTTGGGTGGTTGCTAGGATGTTGCTAGGCGGTTGCTAGGGTGTTCTGGGTGGTTGCTATGGTGTTGCTAGGCGGTTGCTAGGGTATTCTGGGTGGTTGCTAGGCGGTTGCTAGGCGGTTGCTAGGGTGTTCTGGGTGGTTGCTAGGCGGTTGCTATGGTATTTTGGGTGGTTGCTAGGGTGTTCTGGGTGGTTGCTAGGGTGTTCTGGGTGGTTGCTAGGCGGTTGCTAGGGTGTTTTAGTGGTTGCTATGGTGTTGCTAGGCGGTTGCTAGGGTGTTCTGGGTGGTTGCTAGGGTGTTGCTAGGCGGTTGCTAGGGTATTCTGGGTGGTTGCTAGGCGGTTGCTAGGGTGTTCTGGGTGGTTGCTATGCTGTTGCTAGACGGTTGCTAGGGTATTCTGGGTGGTTGCTAAGTGGTTGCTAGGGTGTTTTGGGTGGTTGCTAGGCGGTTGCTAGGGTGTTCTGGGTGGTTGCTATGGTGTTGCTAGGCGGTTGCTAAGGTATTCTGGGTGGTTGCTAGGCAGTTGCTAGGGTGTTCTGAGTGGTTGCTATGCTGTTGCTAAGGTATTCTGGGTGGTTGCTAGGCGGTTGCTAGGGTGTTCTGGGGGGTTGCTATGGTGTTTCTAGGCGGTTGCTAGGGTATTCTGGGTGGTTGCTAGGCGGTTGCTAGGGTGTTCTGGGTGGTTGCTATGGTGTTGCTAGGCGGTTGCTAGGGTGTTCTGGGTGGTTGCTATGATGTTGCTAGGCGGTTGCTAAGGTATTCTGGGCGGTTGCTAGGCAGTTGCTAGGGTGTTCTGGGCGGTTGCTATGGTGTTGCTAGGTGGTTGGTAGTTGTCACAGATGGTTACTATGGAGTTTTTATAGAGTCCTTAGCATGATCTTGGTATGATTTAGCACTTAACTAAATGATATTAGCATGTAGCTATTCACTGCTAGCATGTGTAGCATGTTGGAAGTGCTGTTTGCTAGCATGAGTCAAAAGAGCCAAACCTCATCTCTATACGATGTTCTGATACTGAGATATAGGTCTTGCAAAACGGTTGCTAGGGTACTCAAGTTTGGTTGCTATGGAGTTGCTTGGGAGCTTGAAGCTTTAAACTTAAGAAGTTTAAAGTGGTTTGAAGTTTAAAGTAGTTTACGAGTTTTGAGTTTACAAGTTTAAATGAGTTTAGAGTTTAAGTTTAAATGAGTTTAGTGTGTGTGTGTGTGTGTGTGTGTGTGTGTTCACACACACACACACTCAGAGCTTATGAGTTTAGAGTTTATAAGTGTATAAATTGATGAGTTTATAAGTGTTAGAGTTTTTGAGTTTAGAGTTTATAAGTTTTAAATGAGTTTAGAGTTTATAAGTTTTAATGAGTTTAGAGTTTATAAGTTTAAATGAGTTTAAGAGTTTAAGAGTTCAGAGTTTATTAATTTATGAGTTAAAGAGTTAATAAGTCTATGAATTCATGAGTTTATAAGTTAATTAGTTTATAAGTGTATGAGTTTAGAGTTTATTAGTTTAAATTAGTCTCATTGGCTAATATAGTATATAGAACGGCAGTTTGGTTTAGTCTTCAAGGTGTTTAGATTTGAATTTTCGTCGGTTGGTGAGTTTGAATGTAAATTTGAATTTTTTAGAACTCCCCAATGTAAGTCAATGGGAGTTTTTCCGAGTTTTGATCGGCATTTTTAGGAAAACCGTAAGTCCGATCAGTCTAAAAAGATATAGCAACTAACTTCAGATCAGTTTGAGTGTCTGAGCCGAGTTTGGAGTATGTAGTGTAGCTCTAGGACATATGTAGCTCTAGCATATGTAGCTCTAGGACGAGTTTGAGTCAACAGTTTTTAACAGAAGAATAATAATAATAACTAGATGCAAAAGTTCGTCGAGACAAACTTTAAGTTGGCTTGAGAAAGTTTGGACCAGAACGCTTTTTGCTAGGCGGTTGCTAGGGTCTTTTGGGTGGTTGCTATGCTGTTTCTGGGTGGTTGCTATGCTGTTTCTAGGCGGTTGCTAGGGTATTCTGGGTGGTTGCTAGGCGGTTGCTAGGGTGTTTTGGGTGGTTGCTAGGCGGTTGCTAGGGTGTTCTGGGTGGTTGCTATGGTGTTGCTAGGCGGTTGCTAGGGTATTCTTGGTGGTTGCTAGGCGGTTGCTAGGGTGTTCTGGGTGGTTGATATGGTGTTGCTAGGCGGTTGCTAAGGTATTCTGGGTGGTTGCTAGGCGGTTGCTAGGGTGTTCGGAGTGGTTGCTATGCTGTTGCTAGGGTGTTCTGGGTGGTTGCTAGGCGGTTGCTAGGGTGTTCTGGGTGGTTGCTATGGTGTTGCTAGGCGGTTGCTAGGGTATTCTGGGTGGTTGCTAGGCGGTTGCTAGGGTGTTCTGGGTGGTTGCTATGGTGTTGCTAGGCGGTTGCTAGGGTATTCTGAGTTGTTGCTAGGCGGTTGCTAGGGTGTTCTGGGTGGTTGCTATGGTGTTGCTAGGCGGTTGCTAAGGTATTCTGGGCGGTTACTAGGCGGTTGCTAGGGTGTTCTGGGCGGTTGCTATGGTGTTGCTAGGTGGTTGGTAGTTGTCACAGATGGTTACTATGGAGTCTTTATAGAGTTCTTAGCATGATCTTGGCATGATATAGCACTTAACTAATCGTTATTAGCATGTAGCTATTCAGTGCTAGCATGTGTAGCATGTTGGAAGTGCTGTTTGCTAGCATGAGTCAAAAGAGCCAAACCTCATCTCTATACGATGTTCTGATACAGAGATATAGGTCTTGCAAAACGGTTGCTAGGGTACTCAAGTTTGGTTGCTATGGAGTTGCTTGGGAGCTGGAAGCTTTAAACTTAAGAAGTGGTTTGAAGTTTAAAGTAGTTTACGAGTTTTTGAGTTTTGAGTTTATAAGTTTAAATGAGTTTAGAGTTTAAGTTTAAATGAGTTTAGTGTGTGTGTGTGTGTGTGTGTGTGTGTGTGTGTGTGTGTGTGTGTGTTCACACACACACACACACACACTCAGAGTTTATGAGTTTAGAGTTTATAAGTGTATAAAATGATGAGTTTATAAGTGTAAGAGTTTTTGAGTTTAGAGTTTATAAGTTTTAAATGAGTTTAGAGTTTATAAGTTTTAATGAGTTTAGAGTTTATAAGTTTAAATGAGTTTAAGAGTTCAGAGTTTATTAATTTATGAGTTTAAGAGTTCATAAGTCTATGAATTCATGAGTTTATAAGTTAATTAGTTTATAAGTGTATGAGTTTAGAGTTTATTAGTTTAAATGAGTCTCAATGGCTCATATAGTATATAGAATGGCAGTTTGGTTTAGTCTTCAAGGTGTTTAGATTTAAATTTTGTCGGTTTGAATTTTTTAGAACTCCCCAATGTAAGTCAATGGGAGTTTTTGAATGAGTTTTTTCGAGTTTTGATCGTCATTTTTAGGAAAACCGTAAGTCGGATCAGTCTGAAAAGATATAGCACACCGAGTCAGATCAGTTTGAGTGTCTGTGCCGAGTTTGGAGTATGTGGAGTTAAAGCTCTAGGAGGAGTTTGAGTTGTAAATTTTTACGCTCAGAAGAAT
Organism: Squalius cephalus; assembly: GCA_022829025.1. Lineage (NCBI taxonomy): Eukaryota > Metazoa > Chordata > Actinopteri > Cypriniformes > Leuciscidae > Squalius > Squalius cephalus. The sequence continues at coordinate 7,759,297 of CM040794.1, forward strand.
AATAATAATAATAATAATAATAAGTTTAAATAGGATTTCAATATGTTGGCTCTCTCAAGCCAACTTAATAAGTTTAAGTACAATATCAGTAAGGTGGCTCTCTCAAGCCAACTTAATAATAAGTTTAAATAGGATTTCAGTAAGTTGGCTCTCTCAAGCCAACTTAATAATAAGTTTAAATAGGATTTCAGTAAGTTGGCTCTCTCAAGCCAACTTAATAATAATAAGTTTAAATAGGATTTCAGTAAGTTGGCTCTCTCAAGCCAACTTAATAATAATAAGTTTAAATAGGATTTCAGTAAGTTGGCTCTCTCAAGCCAACTTAATAAGTTTAAGTACAATATCAGTAAGTTGGCTCTCTCAAGCCAACTTAACTAGATGCAAAAGTTCGTCGAGACAAACTTTAAGTTGGCTTGAGAAAGTTTGGACCAGAAAGTTTTTTGCTAGGTGGTTGCTAGGGTGTTCTGGGTGGTTGCTAGGCGGTTGCTAGGGTGTTCTGGGTGGTTGCTATGGTGTTGCTAGGCGGTTGCTAGGGTATTCTGGGTGGTTGCTATGCTGTTGCTAGGCGGTTGCTAGGGTGTTTTGGGTGGTTGCTAGGCGGTTGCTAGGGTGTTCTAGGTGGTTGCTATGGTGTTGCTAGGTGGTTGCTAGGGTATTCTGGGTGGTTGCTAGGGTGTTCTGGGTGGTTGCTATGATGTTGCTAGGCGGTTGCTAGGGTGTTTTGGGTGCTTGCTAGGCGGTTGCTAGGGTGTTCTGGGTGGTTGCTATGGTGTTGCTAGGCGGTTGCTAGGGTGTTTTGGGTGGTTGCTATGCTGTTGCTAGGTGGTTGCTAGGGTATTCTGGGTGGTTGCTAGGCAGTTGCTAGGCGGTTGCTAGGGTGTTTTGGGTGGTTGCTAGGCGGTTGCTAGGGTGTTCTGGGTGGTTGCTATGGTGTTGCTAGGCGGTTGCTAGGGTATTCTGGGTGGTTGCTATGCTGTTGCTAGGCGGTTGCTAGGGTGTTTTGGGTGGTTGCTAGGCGGTTGCTAGGGTGTTCTAGGTGGTTGCTATGGTGTTGCTAGGTGGTTGCTAGGGTATTCTGGGTGGTTGCTAGGGTGTTCTGGGTGGTTGCTATGATGTTGCTAGGCGGTTGCTAGGGTGTTTTGGGTGCTTGCTAGGCGGTTGCTAGGGTGTTCTGGGTGGTTGCTATGGTGTTGCTAGGCGGTTGCTAGGGTGTTTTGGGTGGTTGCTATGCTGTTGCTAGGTGGTTGCTAGGGTATTCTGGGTGGTTGCTAGGCAGTTGCTAGGGTGTTTTGGGTGGTTGCTATGGTGTTGCTAGGCAGTTGCTAGGGTGTTTTGGGTGGTTGCTATGGTGTTGCTATGCAGTTGCTATGGTGTTTTGGGTGGTTGCTAGGTGGTTGCTAGGGTGTTCTGGGTGGTTGCTATGCTGTTGCTAGGTGGTTGCTAGGGTATTCTGGGTGGTTGCTATGGTGTTGCTAGGTGGTTGCTAAGGTATTTAGGGCGGTTGATATGGTGTTACTAGGTGGTTGGTAGTTGTCACAGATGGTTACTATGGAGTTTTTATAGAGTTCTTAGCATGATCTTGGCATGATTTAGCACTTAACTAATTGCTATTAGCATGTAGCTATTCACTGCTAGCATGTGTAGCATGTTGGAAGTTGTGTTTGCTAGCATGAGTCAAAAGAGCCAAACCTCATCTCTATACGATGTTCTGATACAGAGATATAGGTCTTGCAAAACGGTTGCTAGGGTACTCAAGTTTGGTTGCTATGGAGTTGCTTGGGAGCTGGGAGCTTTAAACTTAAGAAGTTTAAAGTGGTTTGAAGTTTAAAGTAGTTTACGAGTTTTAAGTTTGCAAGTTTAAATGAGTTTAGAGTGTGTGTGTGTGTGTGTGTGTTCACACACACACACACACACACACTCAGAGTTTATGAGTTTAGAGTTTATAAGTGTATAAATTGATGAGTTTATAAGTGTAAGAGTTTTTGAGTTTAGAGTTTATAAGTTTTAAATGAGTTTAGAGTTTATAAGTTTAAATGAGTTTAAGAGTTCAAAGTTTATTAATTTATGAGTTTAAGAGGTCATAAGTCTATGAATTCATGAGTTTATAAGTTAATTAGTTTATAAGTGTATGAGTTTAGAGTGCATTAGTTTAAATTAGTCTCAATGGCTCATTTAGTATATAGAACGGCAGTTTGGTTTAGTCTTCAAGGTGTTTAGATTTAAATTTTTGTCGGTTTGAATTTTTTAGAACTCCCAATGTAAGTCAATGAGAGTTTTTGAATGAGTTTTTTCGAGTTTTGATCGTCATTTTTAGGAAAACCGTAAGTCCGATCAGTCTGAAAAGATATAGCACACCGAGTCAGATCAGTTTGAGTGTCTGTGCCGAGTTTGGAGTATGTGGAGTTAAAGCTCTAGGAGGAGTTTGAGTTGTAAATTTTTACGCTCAGAAGAATAATAATAATAATAATAACTAGATTAAAAAGTTCGTCGAGACAAACTTTAAGTTGGCTTGAGAAAGTTTGTACTGGAAAGTTTGAAGTTTAAAGTAGTTTGAAGATTAAAGTAGTTTGAAGTTTAATTTAGTTTAAAGTTTAATTTAGTTTAAAGTTTAAATTAGTCTAAAGTTTAAATTAGTTTGAAGTTTAAATTAGTTTAAAGTTTAAATTAGTCTAAAGTTTAAATTAGTTTGAAGTAAATTAGTTTAAAGTTTAAAGTAGTTTAAAGTTTAAATTAGTTTGAAGTTAAAATTAGCTTAAAGTTTTAATTAGTTTAAAGTTTAAAGTAGTTTAAAGTTAAAAAGTTGTTGGGGGTTTTCTAGTGGGTTGCTAAGGTGTTCTGGGTGGTTGCTAGGCGGTTGCTAGGGTGTTCTGGGTGGTTGCTATGGTGTTGCTATGCGGTTGCTAAGGTTTTTGGGTGGTTGTTAGGGTGTTCTGGGTTGTTGCTAGGGTGTTGCTTGGTGGTTGCTAGGGTGTTTTGGGTGGTTGCTAGGGTGTTTTGGATGGTTGCTAGGTGGTTGCTAGGGTGTTCTGGGTGGTTGCCATGGTGTTGCTAGGCGGTTGCTAAGGTATTTTTGGTGGTTGCTAGGGTTTTCTGGGTGGTTGCTAGGGTGTTCTGGATGGTTGTTAGGGTGTTGCTAAGCGGTTGCTAGGGTATTTTTGGTGGTTGCTAGGGTGTTGCTAGGCAGTTGCTAAGGTATGTTGGTGGTTGCTAGGCGGTTGCTAGGGTGTTCTGGGTGGTTGCTATGGTGTTGCTAGGCGGTTGCTAAGGTATTTTGGGTGGTTGCTAGGGTGTTGCTGGGCGGTTGCTAGGGTGTTCTGGGTGGTTGCTAGGGTGTTGCTAGGCAGTTGCTAGGGTATTCTGGGTGGTTGCTAGGGTGTTCTGGGTGGTTGCTAGGCGGTTGCTAGGGTGTTTTAGGTGGTTGCTAGGCGGTTGCTAGGGTGTTCTGGGTGGTTGCTAGGCAGTTGCTAGGGTGTTTTGGGTGGTTGCTATGGTGTTGCTAGGCGGTTGCTAGGGTGTTTTGGGTGGTTGCTATGGTGTTGCTAGGCGGTTGCTAGGGTGTTCTGGGTGGTTGCTATGCTGTTGCTAGGCGGTTGCTAGGGTATTCTGGGTGGTTGCTAGGCGGTTGCTAGGGTGTTTTGGGTGGTTGCTATGGTGTTGCTAGGCGGTTGCTAGGGTGTTCTGGGTGGTTGCTAGGGTGTTGCTAGGCGGTTGCTAGGGTGTTCTGGGTGGTTGCTATGCTGTTGCTAGGTGGTTGCTAGGGTATTCTGGTTGGTTGCTAGGGTGTTCTGGGTGGTTGCTAGGCGGTTGCTAGGGTGTTCTGGGTGGTTGCTAGGCGGTTGCTAGGGTATTCTGGGTGGTTGCTATGGTGTTGCTAGGCGGTTGCTAGGGTATTCTGGGTGGTTGCTATGCTGTTGCTAGGCGGTTGCTAGGGTATTCTGGGTGGTTGCTAGGCGTTTGCTAGGGTGTTCTGGGTGGTTGCTAGGCGGTTGCTAGGGTGTTTTGGTGGATGCTATGGTGATGCTAGGCGGTTACTAAGGTATTCTGGGTGGTTGCTAGGCGGTTTCTAGGGTGTTCTGGGTGGTTGCTATGGTGTTGCTAGGCGGTTACTAAGGTATTCTGGGTGGTTGCTAGGCGGTTGCTAGGGTGTTCTGGGCTGTTGCTATGGTGTTACTAGGTGGTTGGTAGTTGTCACAGATGGTTACTATGGAGTCTTTACAGAGTTCTTAGCATGATCTTGGCATGATATAGCACTTAACTAATCGCTATTAGCATGTAGCTATTTACTGCTAGCATGTGTAGCATGTTGGAAGTGCTGTTTGCTAGCATGAGTCAAAAGAGCCAAACCTCATCTCTATACAATGTTCTGATACAGAGATATAGGTCTTGCAAAACGGTTGCTAGGGTACTCAAGTTTGGTTGCTATGGAGTTGCTTGGGAGCTGGAAGCTTTAAACTTAAGAAGTTTAAAGTGGTTTGAAGTTTAAAGTAGTTTACGAGTTTTTGAGTTTTGAGTTTATAAGTTTAAATGAGTTTAGAATGAGTGTGTGTGTGTGTGTGTGTGTGTGTGTTCACACACACACACACACACACACACACTCAAAGTTTATGAGTTTAGAGTTTATAAGTGTATAAATGCATGAGTTTATAAGTGTACAAGTTTTTGAGTTTAGTTTATAAGTTTAATTGAGTTTTGAGTTTATAAGTTTAAATGAGTTTAGAGTTTATATGTGTAAATGAGTTTAAAGAGTTCAGAGTTTATTAATTTATGAGTTTAAGAGTTCATAAGTCTATGAATTCATGAGTTTATAAGTTAATTAGTTTATAAGTGTATGAGTTTAGAGTTCATTAGTTTAAATGAGTCTCAATGGCTCTTATAGTATATAGAATGGCAGTTTGGTTTAGTCTTCAAGGTGTTTAGATTTAAATTTTTGTCGGTTGGTGAGTTTGAATCTAAATTTGAATTTTTTAGAACTCCCCAATGCAAGTCAATGGGAGTTTTTCCGAGTTTTGATCGTCATTTTTAGGAAAACCGTAAGTCCGATCAGTCTGAAAAGATATAGCACACTTGGTCAGATCAGTTTGAGTGTCTGAGCCGAGTTTGGAGTATGTAGAGTTAAAGCTCTAGGAGGAGTTTCATATAGAAATTTTAGTCTCGGAATAATAATAATAATAATAATAATAAGTTTAAATAGGATTTCAGTAAGTTGGCTCTCTCAAGCCAACTTAACTAGATTAAAAAGTTCGTCGAGACAAACTTTAAGTTGGCTTGAGAAAGCCGGACCAGAAAGTTTGAAGAAGTTTAAAGTAGTTTGGAGTTTAAAGTAGTTTGAAGTTAGGGTTAGTTTAAAGTTTAAATTAGTTTGAAGTTTAAATTACTTTAAAGTTTAAATTAGTTTTAAGTTTAAAGTAGTTTAAAGTCTAAATTAGTCTAAAGTTTAAATTAGTTTAAAGTTTAAATCAGTTTGAAGTTTAAAGTAGTTTAAAGTTTAAAGTAGTTTACAGTTAAAAAGTTGTTGGGGGTTTTCTAGTGGGTTGCTAGGGTGTTCTGGGTGGTTGCTATGGTGTTGCTAGGCGGTTGCTAGGGTATTCTGGGTGGTTGCTAGGCGGTTGCTAGGGTGTTTTGTTTGGTTGCTATGGTGTTGCTAGGCGGTTGCTAGGGTATTCTGGGTGGTTGCTAGGCGGTTGCTAGGGTGTTTTGGGTGGTTGCTAGGGTGTTCTGGGTGGTTGCTATGGTGTTGATAGGCGGTTGCTAGGGTGTTCTGGGTGGTTGCTAGGGTGTTGCTAGGCGGTTGCTAGGGTGTTCTGGGTGGTTGCTATGCTGTTGCTAGGTGGTTGCTAGGGTATTCTGGTTGATTGCTAGGGTGTTCTGGGTGGTTGCTAGGCGGTTGCTAGGGTGTTCTGGGTGGTTGCTATGGTGTTGCTAGGCGGTTGCTAGGGTGTTCTGGGTGGTTGCTAGGCGGTTGCTAGGTGGTTGCTAGGGTGTTCTGGGTGGTTGCTATGCTGTTGCTAGGGTATTCTGGGTGGTTGCTAGGCGGTTGCTAGGGTGTTTTGGGTGGTTGCTAGGCGGTTGCTAGGGTGTTCTGGGTGGTTGCTAGGGTGTTGCTAGGTGGTTGCTAGGGTGTTCTGGGTGGTTGCTATGATGTTGCTAGGCGGTTGCTAGGGTGTTTTGATGGTTGCTATGGTGTTGCTAGGTGGTTGCTAGGGTGTTCTGGGTGGTTGCTATGATGTTGCTAGGCGGTTGCTAGGGTGTTTTGATGGTTGCTATGATGTTGCTAGGCGGTTGCTAGGGTGTTTTGGTGGTTGCTATGGTGTTGCTAGGCGGTTGCTAGGGTATTCTAGGTGGTTGCTAGGATGTTGCTAGGGTGTTTTGGTGGTTGCTAGGGTGTTGCTAGGCGGTTGCTAGGGTGTTGCTAGGCGGTTGCTAGGTTGTTCTGGGTGGTTGCTATGCTGTTGCTAGGCGGTTGCTAGGGTGTTTTGGGTGGTTGCTATGATGTTGCTAGGTGGTTACTAGGGTATTTTGGTGGTTGCTATGGTGTTGCTAGGGTATTCTGGGTGGTTGCTAGGGTGTTCTGGGTGGTTGCTATGGTGTTACTAGGTGGTTGGTAGTTGTCACAGATGGTTACTATGGAGTTTTTACAGAGTTCTTAGCATGATCTTGGCATGATTTATCACTTAACTAATCGCTATTAGCATGTAGCTATTCACTGCTAGCATGTGTAGCATGTTGGAAGTGCTGTTTGCTAGCATGAGTCAAAAGAGCCAAACCTCATCTCTATACGATGTTCTGATACAGAGATATAGGTCTTGCAAAACGGTTGCTAGGGTACTCAAGTTTGGTTGCTATGGAGTTGCTTGGGAGCTGGGAGCTTTAAACTTAAGAAGTTTAAAGTGGTTTGAAGTTTAAAGTAGTTTAAGAGTTTTTGAGTTTTGAGTTTATAAGTTTAAATGAGTTTAGAGTTTAAGTTTAAATGAGTTTAGAGTGTGTGTGTGTGTGTGAGTGTGTGTGAACACACACACACACACACACACACACACACACACTCACACTCAGAGTTTATGAGTTTAGAGTTTATAAGTGTATAAATTGATGAGTTTATAAGTGTAAGAGTTTTTGAGTTTAGAGTTTATAAGTTTTAAATGAGTTTAGAGTTTATAAGTTTTAATGAGTTTAGAGTTTATAAGTTTAAATGAGTTTAAGAGTTCAGAGTTTATTAATTTATGAGTTTATAAGTTAATTAGTTTATAAGTGTATGAGTTTAGAGTTCATTAGTTTAAATGAGTCTCATTGGCTAATATAGTATATAGAATGGCAGTTTGGTTTAGTCTTCAAGGTATTTTGATTTGAATTTTCGTCAGTTGGTCAGTTTGAATCTGGATTTGATTTTTTTAGAACTCCCCAATGCAAGTCAATGGGAGTATTTCCGAGTTCTGATCGTCATTTTTAGGAAAACCGTAAGTCCGATCAGTCTGAAAAGATATAGCACACTAAGTCAGAACAGTTTGAGTGTCTGAGCCGAGTTTGGAGTATGTAGAGTTAAAGCTCTAGGAGGAGTTTGAGTCAGATTTTTTTCCGCTCAGAAGAAGAAGAATAATAATAACTAGATGCAAAAGTTCGTCGAGACAAACTTTGAAGTTGGCTTGAGAAAGTTTGGACCAGAACGTTTTTTGCTAGGCGGTTGCTAGGATGTTATGGGTGGTCGCTATGGTGTTGCTAGGCGGTTGCTAGGGTGTTCTGGGTGGTTGCTATGGTGTTGCTAGGCGGTTGCTAGGGTATTCTGGGTGGTTGCTATGGTGTTGCTAGGCGGTTGCTAGGGTGTTCTGGGTGGTTGTTATGCTGTTGCTAGGTGGTTGCTAGGGTGTTCTGGGTGGTTGTTAGGCGGTTGCTAGGGTGTTCTGGGTAGTTGCTATGGTGTTGCTAGGCGGTTGCTAAGGTATTCTGGGTGGTTGCTAGGCGGTTGCTATGGTGTTCTGGGTGGTTGCTATGGTGTTGCTAGGCGGTTGCTAGGGTATTCTGGGTGGTTGCTAGGCGGTTTCTAGGGTGTTCTGGGTGGTTGCTATGCTGTTGCTAGGCGGTTGCTAGGGTATTCTGGGTGGTTGCTAGGCGGTTGCTAGGGTGTTTTGGGTGGTTGCTATGCTGTTGCTAGGGTGTTCTGGGTGGTTGCTATGCTGTTGCTAGGCGGTTGCTATGGTGTTTTGGTGGTTGCTATGCTGTTGCTAGGGTATTATGGGGGGTTGCTAGGGTGTTGCTAGGCGGTTGCCAGGGTGTTCTACGTGGTTGCTATGATGTTGCTAGGCGGTTGCTAGGGTGTTTTGGTGGTTGCTATGGTGTTGCTAGGCAGTTGCTAGGGTATTCTGGTTGGTTGCTAGGGTGTTGCTAGGTGTTGCTATGCTGTTGCTAGGCGGTTGCTAGGGTATTCTGCGGGTTGTTAGGGTGTTGCTAGGCGGTTGCTAGGGTGTTCTAGGTGGTTGCTATGATGTTGCTAGGCGGTTGCTAGGGTGTTCTGGGTGGTTGCTAGGGTGTTGCTAGGCAGTTGCTAGGGTGTTTTGGTGGTTGCTATGGTGTTGCTAGGCAGTTACTAAGGTATTCTGGGTGGTTGCTAGGTGGTTTCTAGGGTGTTCTGGGTGGTTGCTATGGTGTTGCAAGGCGGTTGCTAAGGTACTCTGGGTGGTTGCTAGGCGGTTGCTAGGGTGTTCTGGGCTGTTGCTATGGTGTTACTAGGTGGTTGGTAGTTGTCACAGATGGTTACTATGGAGTTTTTATAGAGTTCTTAGCATGATCTTGGCATGATTTAGCACTTAACTAATCGCTATTAGCATGTAGCTATTCACTGCTAGCATGTGTAGCATGTTGGAAGTGCTGTTTGCTAGCATGAGTCAAAAGAGCCAAACCTCATCTCTATACGATGTTCTGATGCAGAGATATAGGTCTTGCAAAACGGTTGCTAGGGTACTCAAGTTTGGTTGCTATGGAGTTGCTTGGGAGCTGGGAGCTTTAAACGTAAGAAGTTTAAAGTGGTTTGAAGTTTAAAGTAGTTTACAGTAGTTTGAAGTTCATGACAGATAGATAGATAAATAAGTATAAATACACACACACGCGCGCGCGCGCACACACACACACACACACACACACACACACTAACTCGCTCACACACTCACTCACTCAGACACACGCACACTCAAGAGTTTATGAGTTTAGAGTTTATAAGTGTATCAATTGATGAGTTTATAAGTGTATGAGTTTTTGAGTTTATAAATTTAAATGAGTTTAGAGTTTATAAGTTTAAATGAGTTTAAGAGTTCAGAGTTTATTAATTTATGAGTTTAAGAGTTCATAAGTCTATGAATTCATGAGTTTATAAGTTAATTAGTTTATAAGTGTATGAGTTTAGAGTTCATTAGTTTAAATGAGTCTCATTGGCTAATATAGTATATAGAACGGCAGTTTGGTTTAGTCTTCAAGGTATTTTGATTTGAATTTTTGTCGGTTGGTGAGTTTGAATCTAAATTTGAATTTTTTAGAACTCCCCAATGCAAGTCAATGGGAGTTTTTCCGAGTTTTGATCGTCATTTTTAGGAAAACCGTAAGTCCGATCAGTCTGAAAAGATATAGCAACGCGAGTCAGATCAGTTTGAGTGTCTGAGCCGAGTTTGGAGTATGTAGAGTTAAAGCTCTAGGAGGAGTTTCATATAGAAATTTTAGTCTAAGTTTAGAAAGTTTGTACTGGAAAGTTTGAAGTTTAAAGTAGTTAGAAGATTAAAGTAGTTTGAAGTTTAATTTAGTTTAAAGTTTAATTTAGTTTAAAGTTTAAATTAGTCTAAAGTTTAAATTAGTTTGAAGTAAATTAGTTTAAAGTTGAAAGTAGTTTAAAGTTTAAATTAGTCTAAAGTTTAAATTAGTTTGAAGTAAATTAGTTTAAAGTTGAAAGTAGTTTAAAGTTTAAATTAGTTTGAAGTTTAAATTAGCTTAAAGTTTTAATTAGTTTAAAGTTTAAAGTAGTTTAAAGTTAAAAAGTTGTTGGGGGTTTTCTAGTGGGTTGCTAAGGTGTTCTGGGTGGTTGCTAGGCGGTTGCTAGGGTGTTCTGGGTGGTTGCTATGGTGTTGCTAGGCGGTTGCTAAGGTATTTTGGCTGGTTGCTAGGGTATTCGGGGTGGTTGCTTGGGTATTCTGGTTGGTTGCTATGGTGTTGCTAGGGTGTTGCTAAGCGGTTGCTAGGGTATTTTGGGTGGTTGCTAGGGTGTTCGGGGTGGTTGCTATGGTGTTGCTAAGGTATTTTGGGTGGTTGCTAGGGTGTTGCTAGGGTGTTCTGGGTGGTTGCTATGGTGTTGCTAGGCGGTTGCTAGGGTGTTCTGGTTGGTTGCTAGGCGGTTGCTAGGGTGTTCTGGGTGGTTGCTAGGGTTTTGCTAAGCGGTTGCTAGGGTATTTTGGGTGGTTGCTAGGGTGTTGTTAGGTGGTTGCTAAGGTATTTTGGGTGGTTGCTAGGGTGTTCTGGGTGGTTGCTAGGGTTTTGCTAAGCGGTTGCTAGGGTATTTTGGGTGGTTGCTAGGGTGTTGTTAGGTGGTTGCTAAGGTATTTTGGGTGGTTGCTAGGGTGTTGCTAGGCGGTTGCTAGGGTGTTCTGGGTGGTTGCTATGCTGTTGCTAGGTGGTTGCTAGGGTATTCTGGTTGGTTGCTAGGCGGTTGCTAGGGTGTTGCTAAGCGGTTGCTAGGGTATTTTGGGTGGTTGCTATGGTGTTGCTAGGCGGTTGCTAAGGTATTTTGGCTGGTTGCTAGGGTGTTCGGGGTGGTTGCTCTGGTGTTGCTAGGTGGTTGCTAGGGTGTTCTGGGTGGTTGCTATGGTGTTGCTAGGGTATTCTGGTTGGTTGCTAGGCGGTTGCTAGGGTGTTCTGGGTGGTTGCTATGGTGTTGCTAGGTGGTTGCTAAGGTATTTTGGGTGGTTGCTAGGGTGTTGCTAGGCGGTTGCTAGGGTGTTCTGAGTGGTTGCTATGCTGTTGCTAGGTGGTTGCTAGGGTATTCTGGGTGGTTGCTAGGGTGTTGCTAGGGTATTCTGGGTGGTTGCTAGGGTGTTGCTAGGGTGTTTTGGGTGGTTGCTAGGGTGTTGCTAGGCGGTTGCTAGGGTGTTCTGGGTGGTTGCTAGGCGGTTGCTAGGGTGTTCTGGGTGGTTGCTAGGTTGTTGCTAGGGTGTTTTGGGTGGTTGCTATGGTGTTGCTAGGCGGTTGCTAGGGCATTCGGGGCGGTTGCTAAGGTATTTTGGGTGGTTGCTATGGTGTTACTAGGTGGTAGGTAGTTGTCACAGATGGTTACTATGGAGTTTTTATAGAGTTCTTAGAATGATTTAGCACTTAACTAATCGCTATTAGCATGTAGCTATTCACTGCTAGCATGTGTAGCATGTTGGAAGTGCTGTTTGCTAGCATGAGTCAAAAGAGCCAAACCTCATCTCTATATGATGTTCTGATACAGAGATATAGGTCTTGCAAAACGGTTGCTAGGGTACTCAAGTTTGGTTGCTATGGAGTTGCTTGGGAGCTGGAAGCTTTAAACTTAAGTTTAAAGTGGTTTGAAGTTTAAAGTAGTTTACGAGTTTACAAGTTTAAATGAGTTTAGAGTTTAAATGAGTTTAGAGTGTGTGTGTGTGTGTGTGTGTGTGTGTGTGTGTGTGTGAACACACACACACACACACACACACACACTCAGAGTTTATGAGTTTAGAGTTTATAAGTGTATAAATTGATGAGTTTATAAGTGTAAGAGTTTTTGAGTTTAGAGTTTATAAGTTTTAAATGAGTTTAGAGTTTATAAGTTTTAATGAGTTTAGAGTTTATAAGTTTAAATGAGTTTAAGAGTTCAGAGTTTATTAATTTATGAGTTTAAGAGTTCATAAGTCTATGAATTCATGAATTTATAAGTTAATTAGTTTATAAGTGTATGAGTTTAGAGTTTATTAGTTTAAATGAGTCTCAATGGCTCATATAGTATATAGAACGGCAGTTTGGTTTAGTCTTCAAGGTGTTTTGATTTGAATTTTCGTCGGTTTGAATTTTTTAGAACTCCCAATGTAAGTCAATGGGAGTTTTTGAATGAGTTTTTTCGAGTTTTGATCATCATTTTTAGGAAAACCGTAAGTCCGATCAGTCTGAAAAGATATAGCAACTCGAGTCAGATCAGTTTGAGTGTCTGAGCCGAATTTGGAGTATGTAGAGTTAAAGCTCTAGGAGGAGATCCAATTTAGTTTTTTTAGTCTCAGAAGAATAATAATAATAATAATAATAAGTTTAAATAGGATTTCAGTAAGTTGGCTCTCTCAAGCCAACTTAATAAGTTTAAGTACAATATCAGTAAGTTGGCTCTCTCAAGCCAACTTAACTAGATGCAAAAGTTCGTCGAGACAAACTTTGAAGTTGGCTTGAGAAAGTTTGGACCAGAACGTTTTTTGCTAGGCGGTTGCTAGGATGTTATGGGTGGTCGCTATGGTGTTGCTAGGCGGTTGCTAGGGTATTCTGGGTGGTTGCTATGGTGTTGCTAGGCTGTTGCTAGGGTGTTCTGGGTGGTTGCTTTGCTGTTGCTAGGCGGTTGCTAGGGTGTTCTGGGTGGTTGCTATGCTGTTGCTAGGGTATTCTGGGTGGTTGCTAGGCGGTTGCTAGGGTATTCTGGGTGGTTGCTAGGGTGTTGCTAAGCGGTTGCTAGGGTATTCTGGGTGGTTGCTAGGGTGTTTTGGGTGGTTACTAGGGTGTTGCTAGGCGGTTGCTAGGGTATTCTAGGTGGTTGCTAGGCGATTGCTAGGGTATTCTGGGGGTTGCTAGGGTGTTGCTAGGTGGTTGCTAGGGTGTTCTGGGTGGTTGCTATGATGTTGCTAGGCGGTTGCTAGGGTGTTTTGTGGTTGCTATGGTGTTGCTAGGCAGTTGCTAGGGTATTCTGGGTGGTTGCTAGGGTGTTGCTAGGTGGTTGCTAGGGTATTCTAGGTGGTTGCTAGGGTGTTGCTAGGCGGTTGCTAGGGTATTCTGGGGGTTACTAGGGTGTTGCTAGGCGGTTGCTAGGGTGTTCTAGGTGGTTGCTATGATGTTGCTAGGCGGTTGCTAGGGTGTTCTGGGTGGTTGCTAGGCAGTTGCTAGGGTATGCTGGGTGGTTGCTAGGGTGTTGCTAGGTGGTTGCTAGGGTATTCTAGGTGGTTGCTAGGGTGTTGCTAGGTGGTTGCTAGGGTGTTTTGGTGGTTGCTATGGTGTTGCTAGGCGGTTACTAAGGTATTCTGGGTGGTTGCTAGGTGGTTTCTAGGGTGTTCTGGGTGGTTGCTATGGTGTTGCTAGGCGGTTGCTAAGGTATTCTGGGTGGTTGCTAGGCGGTTGCTAGGGTGTTCTGGGCTGTTGCTATGGTGTTACTAGGTGGTTGGTAGTTGTCACAGATGGTTACTATGGAGTTTTTATAGAGTTCTTAGCATGATCTTGGCATGATTTAGCACTTAACTAATCGCTATTAGCATGTAGCTATTCACTGCTAGCATGTGTAGCATGTTGGAAGTGCTGTTTGCTAGCATGAGTCAAAAGAGCCAAACCTCATCTCTTTACGATGTTCTGATGCAGAGATATAGGTCTTGTAAAACGGTTGCTAGGGTACTCAAGTTTGGTTGCTATGGAGTTGTTTGGGAGCTGGGAACTTTAAACTTAAGAAGTTTAAAGTGGTTTGAAGTTTAAAGTAGTTTACGAGTTTTTGAGTTTTGAGTTTATAAGTTTAAATGAGTTTAGAGTTTGTTTAAATGAGTTTAGAGTGTGTGTTCACACACACACACACACACACACACACACTCAGAGTTTATGAGTTTAGAGTTTATAAGTGTACAAGTTTTTGAGTTTAGTTTGTAAGTTTAAATGAGTTTTGAGTTTATAAGTTTAAATGAGTTTAGAGTTTATAAGTTTAAATGAGTTAAAGCTTAAGTTTGAAGTTTAAAGTAGTTTAAAGTGTATATTAGTTTGACGTTTAATTTAGTTTGAAGTTTAAAGTAGTGTAAAGTTTAAAATAGTTTGAAGTAGATAGATAGATGAGTTTATTAGTTTAATTGAGTCTCAATGGCTCATATAGTATATAGAACGGCAGTTTGGTTTAGTCTTCAAGGTGTTTAGATTTGAATTTTTGTCGGTTGGTCAGTTTGCATCTGGATTTGAATTTTTTAGAACTCCCCAATGCAAGTCAATGGAGTTTTTGAATTAGTTTTTTCGAGTTTTGATCGTCATTTTTAGGAAAACCGTAAGTCCGATCAGTCTGAAAAGATATAGCAACTCGAGTCAGATCAGTTTGAGTGTCTGAGCCGAATTTGGAGTATGTAGAGTTAAAGCTCTAGGAGGAGATCCATTTAGTTTTTTTTAGTCTCAGAAGAATAATAATAATATGTTTAAATAGGATTTCAGTAAGTTGGCTCTCTCAAGCCAACTTAATAATAATAAGTTTAAATAGGATTTCAATATGTTGGCTCTCTCAAGCCAACTTAATAATAATAAGTTTAAATAGGATTTCAGTAAGTTGGCTCTCTCAAGCCAACTTAATGACAGCGATATGACACGGAGAATAGCGGCAAGACAGCTTGAATGTTAGCGCCGGCGTTTGGCTGCCTGCCAGCTTCGTGAGCACGTCACGGCTCAGTTCGTGACAGCTATATTAAAAGAAATGAAAACATTATGAGGTCTCATTCACTGGCATGGAAGCTACAAAATAATAATGTTAATGACTTCTGGAAAGAAATTAAAAATATTAATAATTGTAAAACATCTCTTCTGTCTAATATAGATGGTGTGAGTGGTCCTGATGAAATTTCACAGTTATGGCGGAAACATTATTGTGAACTACTAAACTGTGTAAAAAGTAATCTGTTTGTGGTGGATAATGTGGAGTATAATGATGATGTTGTTATCACATCTTCTGAAATCCATGAAGCAATATTGAAGCTAAGAGATAATAAGGCATGTGGTCTGGATCATATTACAGCTGAACATCTTAAACTTGCCAGTAAGAAACTGTGTCCTCTGGTGGCTATGTGCTACACAGGGTTTTTTGTTCATGGAGAGTTACCTGATTTTATGCTGTCTGTTGAGCTGGCACCTGTTATCAAGGATAAAGTGGGGAAGCTGAATAGCTCAGATAATTATAGGCCAATAGCTCTGGCCAGTGTTATGTCAAAAGTGCTGGAGACAGTTATATTGTGTAGACTTGAGAGGTATGTCCTGTCTACTGATAATCAATTTGGTTTTAAACGAAAGCATGGTACTGATTTATGTATTTTTGCACTAAAGGAAATTTTAGATAAATATCATAAACAAAATTCCACAATGTTCTTGTGCTTCATTGATGCTTCTAAAGCATTTGACCGTGTTAATCATCAAAAATTGTTTTTAAAATTGAGTAAAAGTGGGGTCCCTGGTTTCTTGATTAGAATCTTGGGCTATTGGTATTCTCATCAGACAATGAGAGTTAAATGGGGGAGTGTAACATCGGCTCCCTTTCAAGTGACCAATGGGGTTCGTCAGGGTGGAATTTTGTCTCCTTTTCTTTTTAATGTGTATATGAATGATTTGTCTGTGATTTTAAATGCTTGTGGTACAGGTTGTAGGGTTGGTGACTTACTAATTAATCACCTTATGTACGCTGATGACTTGGTCATTTTTAGCCCATATAGTGCTGGTATACAACAGCTTCTGAGACTATGCACACAGTATGGTGCCGATTTTGATATAAAATATAATCCAAAAAAGAGTAAGGTGATGACTATAAGTAGTAGAGAAGATAGACAGTCACACTTTCCTGACTTCTATCTATCTGGTACTATACTTGATGTATGCACAGATATTACATATCTGGGCCATATTATTACAAATGACCTGTCCGATGACAAGGATATTTATAGGCAGCGTCGTAAGCTGTAAGCGCAAGCGAACATGTTGTGTCGTAAGTTTAGTATGTGTTCTGTCCCTGTGAAGATCTCACTCTTTAGAACGTACTGTACACCATTGTACACTGCCTATCTGTGGTGTCCGTTACAAGCAAAGCAGCATTAGAAAGCTAATAGTGGCTTATAATGACAGCATGAGGCTTCTGCTGAGAGCTCCAAGAGACTCCAGTGCAAGCCATATGTTTGTTAGTGCTGGGGTACCTACCTGTGCTGCAGTTTTACGTAACTTGATGTATAGATTTATGGGTAGGGTGTCTGAGTCAAAAAATGACCTAATCGCTGTGTTGGTTAACCCTGGACGAAGTTCTGTAAGATTTTTGTCCAGACTGTGGAACCACTGGCGTACATGTCTGTATGTTAGACACTGAACACTGTGGACACTGGTTTTTTTTTTTTTTTTTGGGTTAGGGTTAGGGTTAGGGTTAGGGTTGGGTTTATGTATTGCTATGTATGTGTATTGTATTGTATTGTGTTATGGATCCTTCTGGGTCTGAAATAAAGTTTAATTCAATGGGACCAGAAACGGCCTTCATTGCTCAGATAACGCAAGTCAATGGATGTTTTGGGAAAGTAAGTCTGACCAGTTAGAAAAGATATAAGCAAGTCAGACCAGTCTGAGGGTCTGAGCCGAGTTTGGTGAAGCATCAAAGTTCTAGGCGGAGTCAATTTCTCATAATAATAATACATAATAATAATGTTTAAATATATGTTGGCTTTTTCAAGCCAACATATTAAAGAAAACTCAGAGAAACATCGACCAATTCAGTATGCAATAAAATTGTATTAGTTTTATAATAAAACTAATAACATTTTAAAGGTATGCCATGCTCTTCAACCTACATGATTTGAATTAATCCCAAACCTGGTAATTTTGTCAGTATTAATGTACGTTCATTTCTAGCTTCTCTCTTTTCTGTCTCTTTCTTTTCATGTGAACTGAGTATGCTAGTCAAGTCAAGTCATCTTCATTTATATAGCGCTTTTAACAATGTAGATTGTTTCAAAGCAGCTTTACAGAGATAAACGTATAATTTAAGGTAACAGAGATTGTTTTGGCTTTATAACGGTTCTTTAATAAAGTTATTTTCAATTCAAGTTAGTTTTGATTGATTCGCTTCCGTCACAACGATCATTTGTTATTAAATTAGGGACCGCCAAGACGACACCATTCTCTCTACACAGACTTTAAACGCGAACCTCACATGCGCATTAAGAATTGGTTCTATAGTTATGTGCGTTTGAATATATGTGCGCAGGTTTGGAAATTCCCTACAAACCAAGCCTAAGCAAAGTACTGGTCTTATAAATTTGATACAGAATTTTATTTTATTTGTCACTTTCCAGACGACGCTTTATCTGCAGAGTGGGAAAGGGATCCTCCATAGGGAGAGACTAGTTGGCACATCAGCACTGCGTTGTCATCGGGTCCAGGCGAAGGTCCTTCGTCAGATCTGGATACAGCCTGGATCCGGCAGGCTGCGGGAAAACCTCGGGATAAACAAAGACACTAAAATTAGCGTAGATGATGTAACGAGTACATCAGGATTTATGGGAAGTGTTCCCGGTTCCAGCTGACCTAATCTATGCAGCCTAACATTGAATTATAGAAGTCTATAATGTATTATGTGAATGCTATGTCAAAGAGATGTGTCTTTAATCTAGCTTTGAACTGACAGAGTGTGTCTGCTTCCCGGACAATGTTAGGAAGACTGTTCCAAAGTTTTGGTGCTAAATAGTAAGGCAAGGCAAGGCAAGGCAAGTTTATTTATATAGCACATTTCATACACAATGGTAATTCAAAGTGCTTTACATACTATTAAAAATAATCAGAAGAAATAAGAATATACAAAACAGTTTAAAATAAAGAAACGAGAAAGAACTAAAAATAATTAAAACAGTTTAGAATAAAGAACAGTTTAAAATAAAGAAACAAGAAAGAACTAAAAATAATTAAAACAGTTTAGAATAAAGACTAAAATAAGACACAGGATAAACAGTCGGACAAACAGTGACACAGTGCTCATTCATTAAATGCAAAGTTAAACAGATGTGTTTTGAGTCTGGATTTGAATGTGACTAATGTAGGAGCACATCTGATCTCCTCTGGAAGCTGGTTCCAGCTGCGGCTGGCATAATAGCTAAAAGCAGACTCTCCTTGCTTAGAGTGAACTCTTGGAACTTCTAGCTGATGTGATCCTAATGATCTGAGTAATCTGTTGGGTTTGTATTCCGTGAGCATATCTGCAATGTATTGAGGTCCTAGGCCATTAAATGATTTATATACTAGTAATAATACTTTAAAATTAATCCTATAAATAACTGGGAGCCAGTGTAAAGACCTGAGGACTGGTGTGATATGTTCATATTTTCTAGTTCTGCTCAGAATCCTGGCGGCAGCGTTCTGTATGAGCTGCAACTGTCTTATGGTCTTTTTGGGAAGGCCAGTGAGGAGTCCATTACAATAATCCACCCTGCTGGTGATGAAAGCATGAACAAGTTTCTCTAAGTCTTGTCTGGAAACAAAGCATCTAATTCTTGCAATATTTTTCAGATGATAGTATGCTGATTTAGTTATTGCTTTGACATGACTATTGAAACTAAGGTCTGACTCCAAAGACACACCAAGATTCTTGACCTGATTTTTAGTTGTTTGACACCTAGAGTGAAGGTATGCGTTCACCTTGAGAACTTCATCTTTGTTTCCAAACACAATGATTTCAGTTTTGTCTTTGTTTAACTGTAGAAAGTTTTGGCACATCCAGCTGTTGACTTCATCAATGCATTGAAGCAGAGAGTCAATGGGGCTGTAATCGTTAGGCGATAGGGCTAAGTAGAGCTGTGTGTCGTCTGCAGAGCTGTGGTAAGAGATTTGGTTCTTTCTCATTATTTGGCTCATTGGGAGCATGCACAGGTTGAACAGGAGTGGCGCAAGAATTGAGCCTTGAGGTACTCCGCATGTCATGGGCGTCCACTCAGACTTATGGTCACCTATACTCACATAATAACCTCTCCCATCTAAGTATGACCTGAACCATTTTAGAACTGTCCCAGAAAACCCCACCCAGTTTTCCAGCCTGTCTAGAAGTATTTTGTGATCGACAGTGTCAAAAGCAGCACTGAGGTCGAGTAGAACCAGCACTGATAATTTGCCTGAATCTGTATTTAAGCGAATATCATTTATTATCTTAATGAGCGCTGTCTCTGTGCTGTGATGCGATCGGAAGCCAGATTGAAAATTATCAAAGTATCCATTTGAGTTTAAGAATTTGTTCAGCTGATTGAAGACAACTTTTTCAATGATTTTGCCTGTGAAAGGAAGATTTGAGATCGGTCTATAGTTGCTTAATATAGTCTTATCCAGATTGCTCTTTTTCAGGAGGGGTTTGACAACAGCAGTTTTAAGGGAGTTTGGAAAACTTCCATAGAAAAGTGAGGCATTTACCACTTCTAGGAGATCTGCTTCTAAACTGTCTAACACACTTTTAAAAAAAGATGTGGGAAGTGTGTCAAGGGCGCAGGTTGATGTTTTAAGGTGCTGAACGGTTTCTTTCAGAATTTTGCCATCAATTTCTTCAAAATCAGACATAGTAACTACTTTCTCAGGTTGTAGTCTGATCTGACTGACCCCAGCGCAACTCAAGGATGTGCTGATCACCTTTCTAATATTATTGATTTTCTCAGAGAAAAAGGTAGCAAACTCACTACACTTGCTGTCGGAGAGCATTTCACTGGGAATCTGGCTTGGGGGATTTGTTAGTCTGGCTTGGGGGATTTGTTAGTAAAAGGATCCACCGCCAGCAGTCGATTTTGATATTCTAGATGCAATAGACGTGAAGGACTATAATGCGTTAAGAGCTCGCTCAAGTACTGTGGAGCTAAACCATTTAGTGCTTTGTAAGTAATCAGCAATATTTTAAAATTTATGCGATGTTTAATAGGCAGCCAATGCAGTGTTGACAGAACCGGGCTAATATGGTCATACTTCCTGGTTCTGGTAAGAACTCGAGCTGCTGCGTTTTGAACCAGCTGTAGTTTGTTTATTAAGCGTGCAGGGCAACCACCCAGTAGAGCATTACAATAATCTAGCCTTGAGGTCATGAACGCATGAACTAATTGTTCCGCATTTGTCAATGAGAGCATATGGCGTAATTTAGATATATTTTTAAGATGGAAAAATGCAGTTTTACAGATACTAGACACGTGACTTTCAAATGAAAGATTGGTATCAAAGAGCACACACACACACACACACACACCCACACACACACACACACCCAGGTTCCTAACCGACGACGAAGAATTGACAGAGCAGCCATCAAGTGTTAGACAGTATTCTAGATTATTACATGAGGAAGTTTTTTGTCCAATAATTAGAATCTCTGTTTTTTCAGAATTTAGAAGTAGGAAATTACGAGTCATCCAATCAGCTATGCATTCTGTTAATTTAGTGAATCGGTAAGTTTCGTTAGGTTTTGAAGAAATATAGAGCTGAGTATCGTCGGCATAACAGTGGAAGCTAATTCCATGTTTCCTAATGATATCTCCTAATGGTAGCATGTACAGAGTGAACAGCAGCGGTCCTAGTACTGAGCCTTGTGGTACACCATACTGAACTTGTGATCGATGAGACATCTCTTCATTTACTGCTACAAACTGATAACGGTCAGATAAGTATGATTTAAACCATGCTAGTGCATTTCCCGTAATGCCAACATAATTTTCGAGTCTATTTAAAAGAATGTTGTGGTCGATAGTATCAAATGCAGCACTAAGATCGAGTAACACTAATAGAGAGATACAACCACGATCGGATGATAAGAGCAAATCATTTGTGACTCTAACGAGAGCTGTCTCAGTACTATGGTACGGTCTAAATCCGGACTGAAAATCCTCGCAGATATCATTTCTTTCTAAAAAGGAACACAGTTGTGAGGATACTGCTTTTTCTAATATCTTTGACAGAAAAGGTAGATTCGAGATCGGCCTGTAATTGACTAATTCTGTAGGATCAAGTTGCGTTCTTTTAACAAGCGGTTTAATAATAGCCAGCTTAAAGTTTTTTGGTACGTATCCTAGAGACAAAGATGAATTAATGATATTAAGAAGAGGATCTATGACCTCTGGAAGCATCTCTTTCAGTAGCTTAGTCGGTATAGGGTCTAACATGCATGTTGTCAATTTAGATGATTTAACGAGTTTAGTAAATTTTTCCTCTCCTATAGCAACAAATGAATCAAATTTTTCCTCAGGGAGACTACAATGCACTGCCTGATGCGATACTGTAGTAGACGGTTGCATAGTTATAATTTTCTCCCTAATATTATCAATCTTATAAGTGAAGAAGTTCATAAAGTCATTACTACTATGCTGCTTGGAAACTTCTGTGTTTGAAGCTTTCTTTCTCGTTAGTTTAGTCACTGTTTCAAATAAATACCTAGGATTATGTTTATTTTCTTCTAATAGGGTTGAAAAATAAGCAGATCTAGCAGCTTTTAAGGCCTCTCTGTAAGTAATCGAGCTATTTTCTTTAATCTTCTTTAAGCGCAACGGAGCAACTGTGTCTAAAGTGCTGGAAAAAAGAGAGTTAAAAGTTTTCTGTCGCAATATCAAGTTCTTCTAATCTATCCGGGATGCTTTGAGACACCTGTCAGTAACAGTCACAAAACACACACTATAGTGTCACCACATTCAGTTCACACATCACTGCTGTCCTGATGCTTAATAATAATAATAATTTGTTACATTTATATAGCGCTTTTTCTTAGACCTCAAAGTGCTTTACATAGAAGGGGGGAATCTCCTCAACCACCACCAATGTGCAGCATCCACTTGGATGATGCGACGGCAGCCATATTGAGCCAGAACGCCCACCACACACCAGCTTACTGGTGGAGAGGAGACAGTGATGAAGCCAATCAGTATATGAGGATTATTAGGAGGCCATAATAGACAGAGGCCAAGGGGCAAATTTGGCCAGGATGCCAGGGTTACACCCTACTCTTTTTCGAAGGACATCCTGGGATTTTTAATGACCACAGAGAGTCAGGACCTCGGTTTACCGTCTCATCCGAAGGACGGTGCTCTTTTTGGCAGTATAGTGTCCCCATCACTACACTGGGGCATTAGGATCCACACAGACCACAGGGTGAGCGCCCCCTGCTGGCCTCACTTAACACCTCTTCCAGCAGCAATCTGGTTTTTCCCAGGAGGTCTCCCATCCAGGTACTAACCAGACTCAGCCCTGCTTAGCTTCAGTGGGCAACCAGTCTTGGGCTACAGGGTGATATGGCTGCTTACACTACAACACTTTTATTTTATACTACAACACTTATTTTGGAACACGGAAATTTAAGGCCATAAGAAGTAATTAGGTGGGGGCTTTTCATTTTTTTTATCACTTTTACTCAGGACATGCTAGCTGGCAACATAGGATTCCATTCATTGTGCTAAGCTAAGCTAGCGCCGACCCTGTCAAATTAAAACAACGCATGCACTGAGACAAAAATGCATTTGCCCACCTATCTAAATGTAGGAAAGAAGGTGAATAAGCCCTATTTAAAAAAACGGTGGAGTGTTCCTTTAAGCCTCACACACTTCAGATGAAACACCCTGTGACAGATGTGTGTTAGACCTGCTTTTACACAAACAGCAGGTCTCTGCGATCAGACACTGTGTTTTCCTCAGCTTGTGTGCGAGGATGTGTTGTGTGCATGGTTCTGCATGGTTCTGTTCAAGCTCAACGCTTTTCCCCAGACAGAAATCTTTGCTCTTGATAGCATCAGTTATGGACATATCGCTATGGACTATTCATCTGGCCTGGCTCCTGAATGAGGAAACTTTGGGTTTACTTCCAACCCTATTTTCTTCTACTATCAAGCTGTCACGACAGGTCATCTGGTTTGAAGTAAAGCTAGTTTTTCATTGTTCTTACCCCAAGCTAGGGTTGGTGTGTTTCTGCTGGACATGTAGCCCATGATTTTAGATGTCACGCTAGCTTGACTTCTTAACGCCTCATTAAAGTGTCTTGCGGTGACTCTACTCAAACCACTGTTCACAAGAGGACTGACCCAGTGTACTTTCTTGGAGGTGCTTGTAATTCAGTATTCTGCACGGTGATCAAGTCTATATCTATTAGCATTACATTATAAATATCATCTATAATTATGAAAATACCTGACATGGCTCGAAGAACACAGATAAATCAAATATCATTGCAATCATGTTTATTGTCTCCAAAACGTCTTTATCTGCATGTTACAACGATCTCTGTTAGCTTTGTATGTGTTCGGGACTTCCTGGAATGTCACATGATTATGGCTCTTCTTCATGTGTTCATGGACTATACTGTGCATAGGGCGCCCTCAGGCTGCTAGTATGGATTGAAAACACAGCACATCAGAGTATCCAGTGCTCATAATTATTACATCGACGGATTTGGGTATAAATTCAATAAATATTATTCCTGTCACATGCACGAACATCGAGAGCGACACCCGTTAAAATGGATGACGCCCGGAGTTCAATCTCCTGCTCCCATAAACACAACGGCACACAGCCAAGATATCAAGAAAGGTGGTTTATTTGTTTACAAAAGGGTCTTTGCTGTTCTTTAAAAGAAAAGTATATCACTGAGAGGTTTTTCAGTCGGCCAAAATAACAAACCAAAAAGGGAGTCTCTAACTAAGTTTTAAACCCTCTTACCTGGAATTCAAACGATAAATAAAATACATTGTTCTTACCTCCCTTACTGACCAGTAAACAGGAGAAAATAATGTTAAAGAAAAAGGGCCTCTTGTCTCTCTCAGGGTTCTTTTTTACAAAGATAAGAGGAGTAAGCTAAATACAATTACCGGCCTATACCGCTACAACAGTTAAAGCTCCTCTATAGGAAAGTTCACATGAGCTGGGACGCAGCGCAGCTCTCACTGATGAACAGACAGCACGAATCTCACTCTAGATTTACAACTCGTTTTGGGCAGCAGTCGTACACACACGCTCTACCATGGAAGCAGGAGGGTGAACTCGACGAAGAGATGGTTCACACTGCTTTTATACACACGCTGACACGCTGAGTGGCTTCAGCCGCACCCACTTAGCAGCTGCACCTGTTGCACTCAAATGAGCGGGGAGAGAGAGAAGAGCACAACAAGAAACATGCATACACTCACATGTGATACAACAATCATTAAAGGGATACTTCACCTCTGGGAAGATGAATGTGTATTTAAAATAGGTCATTTAAGTAGAAGAAATGTGAAGAAATTTTTGAATTTGGAGCTTTCTAGACTGAGAAAAGCCAGAAAATGTATTTTTGGCTTATGTGGATGAAAGACAACAACTCCCAGAATGCACTTGCTTCGCTGCCTTAGGAGGCCACGCCTACCGGTAAGAGTGCGTAGGCTAGCAACAACAATATCTAGCCTACGTGATGAGTTTGCGAGGGATTAGAGATCGTCCAAAATGTCCGGGATTCGGCTTTTGCGTTCTACAGTCGCCATTCATTCATGTTTACAGTGGCGAGCAGGACGAGGCTGACGGCCGCGGGAGAACAGCGCGAGGCCGGTGCAATGATTTCTGAGACGCGCCGGGTCTCGCAT
Organism: Squalius cephalus; assembly: GCA_022829025.1. NCBI lineage: Eukaryota > Metazoa > Chordata > Actinopteri > Cypriniformes > Leuciscidae > Squalius > Squalius cephalus. Next base: position 7,783,823 of record CM040794.1, read on the forward strand.
CTCTCACGGAGGAGCGGGAATTTTTCTTAACAATGGTAAAACGCACATCAACCGATCACTTGTTTAGCGTTCATGTAAACACTACATTCAAATTCACCAATCGGAATGAATTCAGTTAGATTGAAAGGTGTGCATGTAACGTTAAACAATGAATGGCGACCGCAGAAAGCAAAAGCTGAATCCCGTACATTTTGAACGATCTCGCCCGCCGGACAAGTCCGGGGAAAGGAGGATGGTTACTTACTCAGCTTTCTCCTACTATTCAGCTTTCTCCACAGAACAAGAGCCTGCTAGCTTAGCTTCCAAAGAAAGACGGCTGACACTGTGTACATTCTGTGAGTGAGATCCCACCCACCCTGTATGGGCGGGCTGAAAACATGCGGAACAACGCCATCTACTGGCTGTAGTCTTTAGCCTCTGTCCAGAAAATCCTCCGATGACGCAAAATGACGATATTTGCGTCATCGGAGGATTTTTTCCAGACAAAAAATACATAAATCTCTTGTCTAAGGGGGATATGAGGATGGAAAGCATGGTAATTCGAAAATACTACAGGTTTTCTACTAATACAAAGCTTAATGCTAAATCCTGAAGTAACCCTTTAAACAACATTTACGTTCTGACACGTAACACTCCTCCCCTCCCCAAAAGATTAATGCATTAATGCATTAATGGCTACAGCACATTGATCTCTTAGCCTATTCGATATGTTCAGCACCGTGCGCTCTGGACAGCGCATCGGCGATCAGGTTTTCACTACCGCGTTTATGGACGATCTCCAAACTAAACTCCTGTATTGCGAGGGACCAACGCATTAAGCGCTGGTTAGCATTGTACATGCGGTTCAGAAAAACTAACGGATTATGGTCCGTATAAACTTTAATAGGGAACGTTGAGCCACCCAGATAAACCTCGAAATGTTTCAATGCCATCAATAACGCCAGAGCTTCCTTTTCAATAGTGCTATATTTGTACTGACAGGGATTAAACTTTTTCGAGAAATAACACACCGGTCTTTTGATGTTCACATCAGACGTCTGCAAAAGGACAGCTCCCGCGCCTACCATACTCGCGTCAACCTCAAGTTGAAAAGGGCGATCAAAGTCAGGGGCGGTCAGGACTGGAGCATTACATAACAGATCTTTCGTTCCCGAAAAAGCACGTTCACAAGTAGAGGTCCAGTTAAAACTTTGTGACGGTCGGAGAAGGTCTGTTAGGGGTGCAACAAGAGTGGCAAAATTTCGACAAAACCCCCGGTAATACCCAGCCATTCCGATGAACCGGCGTAATTCACGTTTGTTTGTGGGTGTAGGAAATTCAGTTATCGCTACCACTTTGGCATCTATAGGGCAGACTTGACCTTGACCTACACGTTTCCCCAGATAGGTGACATAGGCTTTGGCAAACTCGCATTTTGTCAGGTTCACGGTTAGTGATGCACCAGCTAGTCGAGAGAATACTTCACCTAAAGTTTCAACATGTTCTTCCCACGTGGAAGAATACACAACAATATCATCAAGATACGCAGTGCAGTTTTGTACATCACGTAATACTAACTGCATTAATCGTTGGAACGTTGACGGGGCGTTCCGCATTCCGAACGCCATCACAGAATATTGACAGAAATAGTCAGGTGTCACAAACGCTGAAATTTCAGCAGCGCGTGGAGTAAGGGGTACCTGCCAGTAACCTTTTAAAAGGTCTAGCTTCGAAACGAACTTTGCAGGTCCGACTCTATCGATGCAATCATCGATTCTTGGTAACGGAAAACAGTCAGGTTTTGTAATGGAGTTAACTTTTCGAAAGTCAGTACAGAATCGAAATGATGAATCGGCTTTCGGCACCAACAGGCAGGGAGAACTCCACGCGCTCTGACTAGGTTCTGCTAAACCGTTACGTAACATGTACTCGACCTCAGTTTTCATGATACCACGTTTAAGAGGGTTCACCCTGTACGGGTGTTGTTTAACCGGAGCCGCATCTCCAACGTCGATGTCATGGAACAACACATTAGTGCGAGATGGAACATCAGAGAAAATACTGGGAAAGTTGTTAATCAATTTTATAATACTTTCTCTCTCATAATCTGACAAGTGACCAAGAAAGGTTTGCAAATTGTTGAGCACATTAGAGTTTTGCAAGCCTTCTCCCAGCGCTGGAATTTTTCCTACAACCTCATCTCCATTGTTCAAGAGAACAGGAGCCACCAAGGACACGCTCCTAACGGACTCTTCAGGCTGATCTCTCGCATAATAAGGCTTCAGCATATTAATGTGACACATTCGGGTTTTCCTCCTACGGTTTGGCGTTCTCAGTACATAATTCGTTTCATTCACCTTTTTCTCAATAATGTAAGGACCAGTAAAACGTGACTGTAAAGACGATCCAGGAACTGGCAATAATGCCAACACAGACTCTCCAGGAGCAAATGAACGAACAACGCTCTTGCGATCGTAGTTTTTTTTCATAACGGTTTGAGAATCTGTTAGATTTGACCTGGCAAGCTCACAAGCTCGGTTCAAACGCTTGCGGAGCGTGTCTACATATTCAGTCATTGGTACCAGCGCAACCTCTCTCTCCAGCAACTGCTCACTCAGAAGCTTAAGGGGACCACGAACTGAATGTCCGAACACTAATTGCGCTGGGCTGAACCCTAGGGAGTCTTGCACAGTTTCTCGTACGGCAAAAAGCAATAAGGGTAAACTGTCAGCCCAGTCTTTTTCCGCGTCTACGCAGTGGATACGCAACATGGTTTTGAGCGTTTGATGGAACCGCTCTAACGCTCCCTGGGACTCCGGATGAAATGCGCTGGACATTTGATGTGACACTGCAATTTTAGAAAGGAGCTGCTTAAACAACCTTGATGTGAAGTTAGTTCCACGATCTGTTTGGATTATGCGTGGCAAACCAAAAAGAGAGCAAAACTTAATTAGTTCCTTTACAATTGTTTTAGCTTTTATGTTACGGAGGGGAACCGCCTCCGGAAACCGAGTGGCTGCACACATGAACGTGAGAATATACTGGTGACCACCTTTAGACTTTGGCAGGGGGCCAACACAGTCCAGTATTAGTCGTTCGAACGGCTCCCCCACCACGGGGATCGGGTGTAAGGGCGCAGGGCGCACGACCTGATTAGGCTTCCCCGCAACCTGACACGCATTACAGGAACGGCAATACTTTGCGACACACGCTTTAACTCCGGGCCAATAAAAATATTTCGTAACACGTTTACAAGTTTTATTGACTCCAAAGTGGCCTGCCATAAGGTGATCGTGAGCCAGTTCAAGCACTACAGGGCGATAGCACGTAGGTACTACGATTTGGTAAGCATGGTCTAAGTCAGCCTTGTCCCCAGATACTGGAACCCACTTGCGCATTAAAACATCTCTATCCCAATAATATCCTATCCTTACATGATCAAGTTCATCTTTAGATTTTACTGCGGATTTAATGCAGCGCGACAAAGAAGAGTCTGCCTTTTGAGCGGTACTAAGTTGCGTCCGTCCAATAACAGTTTGCCCCCGAGTACGCACATCAGAGCTTATCTCCAACACATTATCACTCACTGACAGGGACAACTCCGTAGGTTTCGAGCTTAGTAGAAACGAGTCAGACAGGTCAACAGTGTCTGCAAATTTTCGTGATTGTGAACGCGTCACCGCACAGGCTGGGAATAGATAAGGAGAGGCAGCCAGCGAGGCTGAATCTCTTGAGGGGCACTCGGACACTAAAGGGAAAGGGAAAACATTTCCTCCTGCCAGATCATTTCCCAGGATGAAATTTACACCCTCAACTGGTAGTTTAGCACACACACCCACATTTACTAAACCGGTGACCAGCTCGGACTTCAGGAACAGAGAATGCACAGGGACTTTAATACACCCCAGTTCAATTCCACGCACTAATATATCCGTCCCCGTATACGTATGCGCGGACAATGGCAGTACATTCTCGCGAATAAATGAGTGGGCGGCGCCCGTGTCTCGCAAGATGGAAATTGGTAGTGACGTAGTGTTTGGAGAAAAAGAAACTGACCCGCTCATCAGAAATGGTTTAAACAATTCCGTTTCAGGTGGGAACGCATCAGCTACTCCTATCTGCGGTTCAAGAACTAAATGAGCAACGCTTTTCGTCTTAGCAGCCACACTCTTCTGTTTCCATGCCTTACAGTCTGCAATTAAATGATTGGGATCAAGACAAAAGAAACATACACGTTTAGATTCGTCCTTAAACGTACTTCTCCCAGGTGCGCTCGTACGGGAATCAGACACTAGGGAACGCACCCCCGCGACATTCCTCTCCATAGGCCTATATGTTCTAGCGTTTTGACTCGGGCGGGGCGTGGAAAAAACAGTACGGTGTGTTAACACGTACTCATCGGCAAACACTGCAGCTTCGGACAAGCTAGAAACCTTCTGTTCATTCAGGTGTAATACTAAACTTTCAGGGAGACAGCCTTTGAAATCTTCCAGTAACATTAATTCCTGGAGGCCCTCAAACGTTGTAACTTCAGACGCAGCACACCACTTCTCTAACATTGTTTTTTTATCATGAGCAAACTCTACAAAGGTTTGTCTGGCCGTTTTAGTATGATTCCTGAACTTCTGCCTGTATGCTTCGGGCACAAGCTCATATGCTCTAAGAACAGCAGTTTTTACCTTATCATAATCGAGAGAGTCTTCAATGGGCAAGGCAGAGCAAACCTCTTGTGCCTTGCCCACGAAGCTGCTTTGCAACATCACTGCCCACATATCCCTAGGCCAACTCAGCTTCCCAGCTACCCTCTCAAAAGCTGTAAAATAGGCATCTACTTCCGACTCTCTAAATTGAGGAACAAGCTTCATGTAACGGGTTGGATCAAACTGACCTATCCCGTGCGGTTCACCAACAGGAGGCGGTGCACGCTCGGCCTGCTTATTCAAACGGATTAACTCAAGTTCACGTATACACAGCACACGCGACTCGTTTTCTTCACGCTTAATTTGTAATTCTAATTCTTTTAACCTCAACGCGACTGCAGGATCAAACTCATGTGCAGGAGGTTCAACAGACTTCCCGGCTACGATACCTAGAGATATCATCTCGGACAAGATTACATTCTTGATATCAGCCTTTAATGCCGAAGACGAAACGGATATTTTAAAACTCTCTGCAATTTGCAGCAATTCCTTCTTATTAAAGTCATCCAACTGCTCTACAGACGGAGACTTAATAAAGGCTTCGACCTCACCTTCCATATTTCCTCCCACAACAAAAAAAGTTTGATATCCGACTAGTCAAGGAAAAAAAAAAGCTTTACTCACCGACTCTGGCGTTTCCCCCCTTGTTTCGCGATCGAAGAATTATGATTTTTTTTATAGACGAGCCCCCATTATGTTACGTGCCACATGCACGAACATCGAGAGCGACACCCGTTAAAATGGATGACGCCCGGAGTTCAATCTCCTGCTCCCATAAACACAACGGCACACAGCCAAGATATCAAGAAAGGTGGTTTATTTGTTTACAAAAGGGTCTTTGCTGTTCTTTAAAAGAAAAGTATATCACTGAGAGGTTTTTCAGTCGGCCAAAATAACAAACCAAAAAGGGAGTCTCTAACTAAGTTTTAAACCCTCTTACCTGGAATTCAAACGATAAATAAAATACATTGTTCTTACCTCCCTTACTGACCAGTAAACAGGAGAAAATAATGTTAAAGAAAAAGGGCCTCTTGTCTCTCTCAGGGTTCTTTTTTACAAAGATAAGAGGAGTAAGCTAAATACAATTACCGGCCTATACCGCTACAACAGTTAAAGCTCCTCTATAGGAAAGTTCACATGAGCTGGGACGCAGCGCAGCTCTCACTGATGAACAGACAGCACGAATCTCACTCTAGATTTACAACTCGTTTTGGGCAGCAGTCGTACACACACGCTCTACCATGGAAGCAGGAGGGTGAACTCGACGAAGAGATGGTTCACACTGCTTTTATACACACGCTGACACGCTGAGTGGCTTCAGCCGCACCCACTTAGCAGCTGCACCTGTTGCACTCAAATGAGCGGGGAGAGAGAGAAGAGCACAACAAGAAACATGCATACACTCACATGTGATACAACAATCATTAAACAACATTTACGTTCTGACACGTAACAATAAGTTTCTCAGAATACAATAGTGGTCAAATACTGAAACTTGAGTCTTATATCTTTTTAATGATGTATAGTTTGTCAAGGTAATAACATTAAATCTGATCCATAGACTCGTCCGCGCCATAGACTGTAAAAAAATATGGACGTAGTGTCTGTGACGTCACCCGTAGGTTTCTGAAGACCGTTTTTGAAGTCTAAAGTGGGCGTAGCCGACCGTCGCTATCTTGGCAGCGTGTCACTCCCAGATAAACGAAAATGGGCGAAAAACCCTAACGTGATGGCTAACAGACAGCAAACAAATGGCTAATGATGACTAATGACCACAGCAGGGGGAATCCACCTCTCACTCAAAAGTGGACACCTTTTATGCAGAACCTTAAGGCTTAATATAATGTAAACGGATGAGTTATAAAAAAATTCACCCCCTCACAGTTGTCATGAAGGGCAAAATTAGCTGTATAGACCAAAGCCACTTTTTGCACCAGGCTGTAAATGTGTTTTTTTCTGCTGTAAAGTTGGGTATTTTAACATGGGGGAGATGCAGATTTGACTCACTTTTGCAGCCAGCCTCAAGTGGCCAGTCGATGAATTGCCGTTGAATTCACTTCCGTGTTGGTTTCAAGAGAGAGACAGGGAGGTTGCCGCTTGGTCCGCACACTGGTGAAGCTTAACAGGTTAAAATGGTACAACTAACTCCTATTGACGATTCCAGTGAGTCCAGTTGTCTGTTGAACTTTGAGGGATTTATTCATGAAACATGTTTCCGTCATAATTTATCCACCTCAATTGAGCGCATACGTTTTTTTGTGCACAATTTTTTTAATTTGTTAAGCGTTTCCAAATTCGCATGCCTCTGTTTTTCAGACGAAGATGTCGGAGGGTGAGTGGCCATTTGAAAATGTGCAGGACAATGTCGATGCTGACGGAGAAGATGTCCTCAGCATGGAGGAGGAGCTGTGCTTAAGGCTCGACACAATGAGGGACTTTTTCCTCCAGCAGCTGAAGGCCATAAGAGAATCTCTGTCTTCTTATCAGACCAAGGTGCACAAGGATTTAAAGGAACACTCCACCCATTTGCATTAAGCTTTGCAATGTTAGAAACCCAGTCATACTATTGAATGGTCGTGCAACATTTTCTCATTTTCCCCTGAGAGGAGAGAAATCTGTATTTACCTCTTTACACTTCCTCCTACAATGACGCAAAAATCGTCATTTTGTGTCATTGTAGGAGGAAGTGTAAGAGGGGGGGATTTCTGTTAAGACTACAAGCACTAGTTCCCACCCTTTCAAACCCGCCCATAGGGGGTTGGAGCTAATGTGCTAACAGACCTATCACAGATCAGTGCGAGTACGTTTGATTTCACCTGCAGAAACCTGCAGAAACCTGCAGAAAACATGGACGAAGAAAGCTGAGTAGTAGGGGTTACCATACACTTTTTCCCAGACATGTCCGGCCGTCGAGATCATCCAAAATGTCCGGGATTCAGCTTTTGCTTTCTGCAGTCGCCATTCATTGTTTACATGCTCATCTTTTGTTTCAGTCTAACTGAATTCATTCCGATTGGTGAATCTGAATGTAGTGTTTACATGAACGCTAAACAAGTGATCGGTTGATGTGCGTTTTACCATTGCTAAGAAAATACCCGCTCCTCCGTGAGAGATAGCCCACGAGACCGGTGCATCTCACAGGCGCCGCTCATCAGTAATCACGCCACCGCTTTTACGTTCTACAGTCGCCATTCATCATGTTTACTGTGGCGAGCAGGACGAGGCTAGGGCCGCGGGAGAAAGACACGAGGCCGGTGGCGTGATCGGTTGATGTGCGTTTTACCATTGCTAAGAAGATTCCCGCTCCTCCGTGAGAGATACGAGACCAGTGCCTCACGGGTGTCGGTCGTCAGTAATCACGCCACCGACCTCGCGTCGTTCTCCCGCGGCCCTAGTCTCGTCCTGCTCGCCACAGTAAACATGATGAATGGCGACTGTAGAACGCAAATGCCGAATCCCAGACATTTTGTGCGATGCGATCTCAAAAACCCGGGCAGACTCACGGAGACTAGTAACTTAGCTTAGCTTTATTGTTTACAACTGCTCTCTAACCGGTAGGCGTGGCTTGGGAGTGGCCTCGTAGAGCAGCGAAGCAAGTGCATTCTGGGAGTTGTTGTCTTTCATCCACATAAGCCAAAAATACATTTTCTGGCTTTTCTCAGTCTAGAAAGCTCCAAATTCAAAAATAATTTCACATGTCTTCTACATAAATGACCTATTTTAAATACACATTCATCTTTCCAGAGGTGGAGTGTTCCTTTAATAGCCTTCAAGGAGTCCATCTTGATGGAGGAGCTGAATTTCTACACAGAGAGGCTAGAGGCACAGGTAAAATCTGACCTCCAGCTGCTGGAGGAACACTTTAATTCTGCTAAACATGGTGTTGAAGAAATGGTGAAGGCCATTGGGGAATCTGTGACCAAGAGGATGGATGCTGTGGAGAGGAAACTCAATGGGCTGGCTTTGAGGATCACTGCAATGGAAGTGGAGGTCTGCGGTATGGTGGCTTCTACTTCTTATGGAGCAAGCACACCTCCTCCTGTGCTTACAACACACCGTGCTCCTCCTCTAACTCATACTCTTCCTCCTCTAACACATACTCTTCCTCCTCTAACTCACACTCTTCCTCCTCTTACTCATTCTCTTCCTCCTCTAACACATACTCTTCCTCCTCTAACTCATTCTCTTCCTCCTCTTACTCATTCTCTTCCTCCTCTAACACATACTCTTCCTCCTCTAACTCACACTCTTCCTCCTCTAACTCATACTCTTCCTCCTCTTACTCATTCTCTTCCTCCTCTAACACATACTCTTCCTCCTCTAACTCATTCTCTTCCTCCTCTAACTCATACTCTTCCTCCTCTTAGTCAAGTCATCTTCATTTATATAGCGCTTTTAACAATGTAGATTGTTTCAAAGCAGCTTTACAGAGATAAACGTATAATTTAAGGTAAGATTGTTTTGGCTTTATAGCGGTTCTTTAATAAAGTTATTTTCCAGCTAAAGTTAGTTTTGATTGATTCGCTTCCGTCGCAACGATCATTTGTTATTAAATTAGGGGCCGCCAAGAAGACACCATTCTCTCTACACAGACTTTAAACGCGATCCTGTGAGAAACGCTGATGGCGTTCACATGCGCATTAAGAATTGGTTCTATAGTTATGTGCGTTTGAATATATGTGCGCAGGTTTGTTATTCCCTACAAACCAAGCCTAAACAAAGTACTGGTGTTTCCTTAAAGTTTTGATTCAGAATTTTATTTTATTTTATCAATTCGGGGTAGATACGCAAATTGAGTTTTCCCGACGACGCTTTATCTGTAGAGTGGTAGTGGGATCCTCCATAGGGAGAGACTAGTTGGCACTTCAGCACTGTGTTGTTATCGGGTCCAGGCGAAGGTCCCTCGTCAATTTTCTTTAATCTTCTTTAAGCGCAACGGAGCAACTGTGTCTAAAGTGCTGGAAAAGAGAGAGTTAAAAGTTTCTGTTGCAATATCGAGTTCTTCTAAGCTATCTGGGATGCTGAGATGATGAAACTGATTAGGAAGATTATTAATAAAGCAATCTTTAGTGGCAGAAGTGATAGGTCTAACATATTTGAAACACAGAGTCGGTTTTGCAGCCTTGGCTAAATGTAATTTACACGAGACTAGATAATGATCTGAGATGTCATCGCTCTGCTGCAGAATTTCAACAGCATCAACATCTATTCCATGTGATAATATTAGATCTAGAGTATGATTACGACGATGAGTAGGTCCTGACACGTGTTGTCTAACTCCAATTTAGTTTACAATGTCTTTAAATGCCAAACCCAATGCATCTTTTTCATTATCGATGTGTATATTAAAATCACCAGTGAAGATGCTTCCGAGAGCAGATGGTGAACTTCCACCTTGTGGAACCTGGTAGCCTTTGTCTTTGGTAATTGTCTCAGGCATGTCCATTATAGGTTTTCTGAACCCTTCTGATCTCAGGTATCTTGTGTTTATTTTTTGGAGACACCGTGAAAGCAGGAACACCTTTGAGGCAGTCACATAGCTATAGGGAGAAAAAATTTTTTTTGAATTTAATAAATGCAGTATAATAATTAATAATAAATACAAATGTCCCTGCATTACTGTGGTAATAACAATGCCACTTATAATTTATCTTACAGTCTGCAATTATAAAATTAAATGAAATCAAATTTGTTATCAAAATGATTGATTGTTCTAAGATTATTGTTTCATGCCTCTCACCACTCATTTCAATTGTGACTTCTTCAAATGGTTTTAAAACCTCACACGCCTCTTCCAATTCTTTCCACTTATGCTGTGTCAGAGTTTCCAGTCGGTAATTTGCTAGTGCTAGTGTGGTGATGATGGCATCCTTGTTATCAAGGAGTCTCCGTAACCTAAAATGTGGAGTTCCATCGTGTTGGGCAGTCTTGTTTCAGTTTTAACTCTGGCAAGCCCAGCTGCTGCTGAGTTGCCTTAAGTTTTTCAGCTGCCACTGCCATCTTATTCAGTGTATTTTGGATTACATGGAGTCCACCCCTCACAATCAAGTTAACTGTGTGGGCAAAGCATGGCAGATGCTTCCATGAGGGTTTGTGAATGGCCAGGCTTATGTTGTGAGCATTGTCAGTGACTCAAGCTACTATTTTTGTCAGTTATGTTCCACTCTTTGGCAATTCTTAAAAGATTGTCTGCCAGATTGTCTGCAGTGTGCCTTTCAGCAAATTCAAAACAATCCAGCAGACATGTCTCCATGGAACATTTTCAATGAAGTGGCATGTAACCACATGTGGCCCTAGATGTCCAGCAGTCTGTTGTGAGGCACACAGCCGATGCCTTGCCAACTTTTTCCATAGTTTGTTCACGAACCTTCGAAAACATTTCTGGAATTGTTTTTGACAGGTTCTGCATGCTGGGCAATATATAGGAGGGGTTTAAGGCCTTTGTAAATGCTTTGAATCCTCTGTCCTCCACAATGGAAAAAGGTTGCAGATCCAATGCAATCATCCTTGCTAGGTCCTCATCCACTTTCTTTTGTCTTAGTGGGTCAATTGGCCGAGCCACAGAATGTGTTAGGATGGTCTGCCATGCTCATCGTCTGAGAAGTGCTGGTAGTTTTCCTCTTCCTTTGACCCTCCCTTCTCTAGCCTATGCTACTCTGAGCAATGCCTGAACTTTGTATTTTGAGCACTTGTGGTGTTTTTGCCTCTTCACGATGACTCGCTTTAGTCCTCATTTGTAAGTCGCTTTGTACATTAAGCGTCTGCTAAATGACTAAATGTAAATGGTAGTGGCAGGTGAGGTAAAAGGAGGTTGAGCAGTACTGGTGCCACTCATTTTCAAGTTAGCAGTCAAATGCTGCTGTGACTATCAGCAGATTACCTGATGCCCCCCACTTAGCTCAAACCTAGTAAAAACTAAAAATTAAGTTCTCTTTGGTAAACTTAACCATTAGCTTGCACTGTGTACAGTGTTCTTTTCTTTCTTTGATGCAAAAATGCAGAAGCCGAGCTCTATCTGTTCGCCTGGCCAACTTTGCCGTCATTATCGTGACGAATGAAGCTGCTGCCACTGGATCCTAACAGACTTCCAGAGTTTGTGTAGCGGTTCGGCTGAGGCCCTACATGGACGAGCAGGATAAGGGAGAGGGCCCCTGTGTCAGGGGTCTGGGGCCACAAAAGCTGGAGATCATCAACTGGAGGAACACCTCAGAGACCTTTCAATACTGGTCAGTCTATCTGTTCGCCTGGCCAACTTCGCTGTCATTATCGTGACGTTCGAACAACTGGTTCTTTTCATTCTCGAACGAGATGTAGCCTACCAGTTCATTTGACTCATTCAGACTCAAAATTAACTCGGTCACGGTCAGTGAAGGGTGTATTCATTCACTACATTCAACAAATCACATGCTCCGTCACATCTCCTACTCAAAGGCTCGAGGTTTAGTCCTTTGACACAATGAAACAGTCCACGGGGCTCCCAGTTCACTGAGCTGCGCATGCGCTGCTGAATAGTGCTGCGCTGATGTGGACGGAGGGATTTCAGTGAAAGAGAAATATAACAAGAACAATTCGTTCACCTAAAAGATTCGTTCAAAAAGAACCCTTCGTTCACTAACGTAACATCACTACTGATCTTTCTTCCATCTAATGCATCTACAGGTCTTTTATTACTCTTATATCGATGCATTTATTTCTCTGTGGATATCAGGAAGTATTTGATCGTCAGATATGGCACAGTGTTGCTGTGAATGAAGCTGCTGCCACTGGATCCTAATAGACTTCCAGAGTTCGTGTAGCGGTTCGGCTGAGGCCCTACATGGACGAGCAGGATAAGGGAGAGGGCCCCTTTGTCAGGGGTCTGGGGCCACAAAAGCTGGAGATCATCAACTGGAGGAACACCTCAGAGACCTTTCAATACTGGTCAGTCATAACCCTTAAAATTTGTCTTATTTCTCTCATTTGGTTGTCTTTATTATCAAGCAATTTAGCAGGTCATGGTCTCAGTGCAGTAGGTCATGATTTGGTAGCTGGTGCTGATATGAATCTTCTCTTTTTAAGAAAATCCACTGGCACTTTGTGTGCCTGTTGGGATAATCAGGAAGATAAACACTCATAACAGTCCTTTATACTTGGAAAAGAGGGTTTCACTGTTGTTTACTTTATTCTGTGTCTCCATGTTTAGGTCAATTATGAAAATAATATAATACAACAATGTTGATCCTTATTTTTTTATAGTGTTTTAATTTGATTTGCTGGGTCATTTTTAACCATTATCAGAGCATGTTTGCAATTTTATAAACCCAAACACAAATTTGAATTTATTGTCCAAGCCTGGTCTTTTTTTTTTTTTCAATGGCTTTGTTTGTTTTTGAAGCCCACCTATAAGAGCTTTTTTTAAACCTTATTTTTTTTGCTGCAAGTTTTGGTATAGTTCACCCAAAAAAGAAAATTCTTGTAATTCACTCCTGCTCGTGCCGTTCCAAACCCTTGAGTCAGTAGGGGTTCAGCGAAAAATTGGCAGCTGGCAGCAGGAAGTAGCTGCCACTGGCAGCTGACGTCAGCTGCCGCTAATAACCGGAAGTCGGAGGTGGATGCCGCTTTTAGCAAGGCAAATAAATTATTATATCAATGTATATATATAATTTCAGTACTTATTTAAATAAAATACTTAAATTTGTAATTATTTTGTAATTGATTTAAAAAGGTTTATCAAATCTAAATTAAGTAACGAAGATCATAGACATAGTACAAAAAACAAACATTAAGCTACACTTGAAATTATGAATTTGTACATGTATAAATATAATTTGTGTACATGTTTGTCAAATAATGAAGTATATACATAAATGAATGCCTATATAATAATGTTGTATATTTATTAAACGTACATAAACATTAAACAAATAATGAAAGTCCAGTCTAAAAGAAAAGAAAAAATGTTCTCAATGAACTTTATTTAAAAATCATATTTTGCTATCATTTAAGTTCAGTTTTACATTTGTAGTATTTCAATACATTCTTGTCTTTGTTTTATAAAACAGCTGTAACTTTGAAAACAGGCTTGATATTTGTTGTTCTGAAATCAGAATGAACAACAATTCTGAACTAGATGTTAAAGTTCATAGAAAAACTAAGTTGGCTTGAAAAAGCCTAGCCAGAAAGTTTGAAAACGTTTTACAATGTTCTAGCATGGTTTAACATGATTTACAATGTTTCTAGTGTAAGGGAATAACAGCTAGGGTAGGTAGGATTTTTCTAAAAAAAAAACATTCCAAATTTGTTTAAACTGTCTTTATATACAATACATAATTAAAATGTAAGTACTCTGAAAAAGAAAGTATAAAAATCGAGTGTCTGTAGACCTCTCACGACTGTTGTAAACACAGCTCATTATTTCCATTCACTCCACCCCCTCCCTTCTGGGCTCCTTCCAAAGCCACGCCCCCAAAACACATGAACGCGCCAAGACGCATTTATTTACCTGAGACGAGTGGAGAGGAAGGAGCGCAGTGCATGCAGTGACATCATGTCAGAATCACATGTAATAAAATACCTAACTTTATCACTATGAATATAAACAAATATGATGGCTTTTAGTACTCACTATCAAGCTAGCATATCGATACTGGTAAAGTTTAAAATATATTTTGTTTGATTCGGTAACGAGCTATATTTAGGCTATAGGTAACGAGCTATATTTATAAGGCAAAGCTAGGTTGCATTGATACACGTTTTTCCATTACCATCAGTTAAACTGTGATGAAGGTGAATTTCGTGTAAGAGTCATAACATATACGGTGTTTTGCATGTAAGAGTTTCCATGATGAAAACATTGTTGACTCTGATGAGGACTAACGTTACACTCCGGTGACAAGTACCGCATCGTCGGTTCGAGGACAGGTCCACTCCGGGGTCGGGGACGAAGCAGATGAGGTCGTTCAAGAGTGCGGGCAGGGTCCGAGGAAGTAGTTTAGCAAAGTAGCAAAGCTGGCATTGGTACTTTTTGCTGCATTTTCTCTTCCATTGTGCCGCAAACTCCTGCTTACTCGGTGTAGTGAGCTGAATATTTCCGGGAACGGTGACATGTGATGAGTGCACGCAGGGCTGTGCACGCAGTGGTGCTCGGGCACGAGACATGAAGGCATCTGATTGGTTCTTTACATTCGCACCGAATGGCAGTGATTGGTCAGAGTTTTTACTGTCCTACAGCTGCTACAGAGGTCAGATTTTTTTCATTCCTTTTTCTGAACACATAATGTATTGACTACTATCAGAATGGAAGGACCATTTCACCCAGTATAAAAAAAAAATGTTTCTGAACAGGATTACCTACCCTACCTTTAAAGACCCAGGACCAGATATGACGAAAGAAGACCAGGAGTCGTGAGGTTCAATCAAATAAGTAAAAATTTACTGAAGAATAGTTTCATCGGTAGAGCCAGGCGTCAAAGTCTCACAGGGTCACAGGCCAGAGACTCTACTGTACACAAAATCTCACACCAGTTATACCATTTCCAAGGGCATGATTGACATCAGTACATACAGGTTGGCTACTTTTCATTGGCAAAAGAACAAAGTTAAAACAATTCTACACTTATGGATAGATAGGAGGGTAAGTCGACACTGTCATCCGAGTCCAAGATGGTCCGGTGATGACCTCGGAGGTCGTAGAAAGGCGTCTTGGGGTCAGCTGCTGCATATCACAAGACCTGCACAGAGCATTCAACGCACACACACAAAAACACAATGGAATCGCAGTTCCTCCAAAAGTAGTACAGATAATGTTCACTTTAAAGAAATACACATAAAAGTACAATTCTGTGAATCAGATCACATAGTGTTTAACCCCTGTAACCTTAAGATTAGTAAGAAAGACAGATGTTAGAAAAAGATAGATAAGTTAGAAAGAAATAAAAGAAATAAAAGAAAGACAGACAGACGTTAGAAAAAGAAAGAAAGAAAATAAAGACAGATGTTAGAAAAACAAAGAAAGAAAGAAAGACAGAAACTTTAGAGTAATGTTGCTGTCAGAGCATAAACAATATCTGCAATATGAATAAGTTACGACGATCAAAGTTCAAAGCAAAGGGAGACTTTTTTTTAAAAAAAATTACAGAAATCACTTTAAGGACTACAACAAAAAACTGGTGGGGACTACACAAGCTTCCTCCTGGGCTAGTGACATCACTAACCTTAACACACACACACACACCTGAAAAACAAAATTCATTGGGATCAGTCTGATGTCTTTTGATGACAATTATTATGGATGTTGGGTTATCCGTAAAATAAATGTTGTTATGGGGAAACAAAACCACCGCAATAACTTACCATTAGCATGAATACACTGCAGTCCACAGATCCAGGGGCGTGTCTAGAGGGGGGGCACGGGGTGGCACCGGCCCCCCCTGGAATATGATTGGCCCCCCCTGGTGCCCCCCCCAACATCATTGGGCTAGATTTACTGTCAACATGACAATGCCCAACGCCATTGGATCAGAGCGCTGTCAATCACTGCTTGATTTGCGATTCGCAAAGCAGAATCTCTGGTCCGCGTTTTTCAAACAGGAGTCAGGAGAGAGACACCTCGACATGTCACTGTTTATGGTATGCACACTCAATTACAGTATATTATATTGTTAATTTCGTTGACGAAAAATGTTCGCCATTATTTTCGTCAACGACATTTTTTCACAGACAAACACGAGACGATAACTATATCAAAAACAGTTTTAAATGACGACAACTATGACGAAAATGTATTGACATTTTCGTCAACGAATAAAAAATAGACGAAAATGTTAGGGAGGGACAATTAGGGAAGAGATCCAGTCAGAACTGATTTGCGTTTGTGGTAGATGCGCACATTTGAATTGTAACGTGCTGCTGATCTACCCAGCGGCACACGAGGTGGAATGCGCTTGATGCTGCATGTCTCACAAATCGTTCAAAAATGTAAACGTCTGGGAGAAAAAGAAGGGCAGACATATTGACAGATCTGAATAAGAGTGACGACGCGAAAGAGAGCTTTATTCGGTATGTTTTTCTGTGCGAACACACACACACATGCGACCCGAAGAGTGCAGCCCTGCACGCAGCTAACGTTATACAGCGCGCTGCGCGCAAAGGACTGAATTGAGCTCTCTTTCGCGTCTGAATGGACAAATACACACAACATGTCCGTTTTTGAGAGTATTCACGTAAACACAGTCGGTTATGTCTTTACAGAACGTACAGTTGTGAGAATATCGGATGTGCATTAGCAGTGCAATTGGATCTGCACACTCGGTCTTAAAGTGACAGTGCGTAATAAACCTAATGTACACTTAATATTGTTCAAACAACAAAATAAAAAGAGAAAAGCATTCACTGCTCTTTAATAATAGCTTTAATAAAGATTAATTATATTTAATTCATACAAATAAATATATCTGCTTGAAAGAATAAACAATGATGTATGTAAGTAAAGACTGCATAATCATTAATTGAAAAAAAAAAAAAGACTGTTCTACTTTAGAAGTTTTTCCAGTTGAATTTTCTGATTTCCCATGGGCCCCCCCTCACTGGTTCTTGGTCCCCCCTGTGCCCCCCCATTTATAAAATCCTGGAATCGCCCCTGCACAGATCCCAACTGAGCTGGAACACCCCGGGAAAAAAAAAAAATCTAAATGGAAAACTAACATTTTATTTATACACTAAAGATAGCAAAGAAATCAAAATTGTTGTAACATGAAATCAATACCTTATTTTTAACAAGCTTCCAAGATCCCGGATCCATCTTTATTGCAATTGAGCTTAAAAAGAAGGGGAAAAAGTTAGTTATTTTATACACACGAGAGAAAGAGAGAGATGAACTCCGTGTTGAACCACTTAGCCATGTTGCAGCAGTAGACAGTAGCATACCTGAACTAGGGAGCAGGTGTAATTTATTTTTTAAATGCCACTGTCTATGCCTATCTAAAGCCAGAGAACAAAGTGTTGAACTGAACCACTGGACTAATATGTAAAACTTTGAAGCCTGGTTTCACAGATAGGGTTTAGACTATGCCAGGATTAGGCCTTAGTGCAATTAGGACTTTTATAAATATGCCTTAGAAAAAACATTACTGTTGTGAATCTTAAAAGAAACAATGGCACTGATATTTTAAGATACGCAAGTGTAATTTGCTTTCAGTTAAACATGCATTTTTAGTCTGGGACTAGTTTGAGCCTTGTCTGTGTCTCATCTGGTGATTGGGTCCCATCCAAAACATGATCAAACTAAGAAAATAGACACTGAAATGTCAAATTTTCAATACAATCTAGAATTTGTATAAAAAAATAAAAAGATAAAAAACAGAATGCCTTTTGCCTGCTTTGATCAAGACAGGATATAATACATTTGAACACTATGTTCATTATGTGAAAACATACCAGTGAGTTTGGTTGGTTTTGCAACTGGAAATCTGGGGTTTCCTTCCTGGCACGTATGTTTGTCCGTCCCCAGCAGTCTGTGACAGGCTGTGGTGAACTTGGTGAAACTACAAAAAAAACAGAAGTTTAGAATATGGTGAAGTAATGTTGATTAAAATGGTGTTTTGTATTAAAACATAGATCATTTGGGATATGTTTTGTTAGTGTTGCACATGTATCATCAAGGCTGAGCTTGTCAATTCCAATAAATCAGTATGAGCTTTATTCTAATCAATAGATTAAGTTAACATGTTAACAAACGCTAATATTTAATGATAATGGTAACGTTAATGTAGTATTTGAAGTTAATGATAGCCCCTCACAAACCAGGAGCACACGGTGCACAAGCTGCGTTTCTACAAATGATTAAATTAACCAATTCAACTTAGTCACAGATACACTGTCTCTAACATAAAAGTTAAACTCCAACGTGCAGAGCAACAATTATTTATTAATCTGATAATATACGAACTTACCGAGCCAAATACCGCCGCCATTACTGAAGATTCGCCGGCGCCACCATTGGCTGCTGTCGCTTGACTTCCAGGTAAAGGTGATTGGTTGCTACTACGTTGGACGATACTGATTGGCTGCCACGAAATAGCAGGTCCCTCCTAATATGGCAGGGCTTCCGGCTGTCAACGGCAGCTACTTCCTGCTGCCAGCTGCCGATTTTTCGCTGAACCCCCTCTCCCTTGAGTCTTTCATTAATCTTCAGAACGCAAAAGAAGTTCTTTCTAATCAAATCTGAGATATTTCTGTCCCTCCATTGAAAGCCTATTCACCCAAAAATGTTCATGAGGAGTAAGTAAGTACAGTAAGAGCTTCGTTGTGTAACAGCGTCATTGATTTCATAACGGGTTTTGGCAAGTGTCCAGATAAACTTGCGCTGTGTGATAGACAGCTTGGGAGATTGGAAAGGGATTGTTCTTTGATCGCTTTCTGTATATATTTTAATCACAGTTTAAATAAGATTATTTTCATCCTAAGAGAAACGACGTGAAGTTGATCGTTTAGTCACTGACTTGATTTGCTGATGCATAAACAGTATTGAACGACTTTGAGAGAAAGATTATCTGTCTGAACTTGAACAATTACACATCAGAAACTCACATAACCCACTGGATCTTCAGAGGCTCGGATGAAGAAGCTAAAAAATACTTTTGTGTTCATTTGTACATCCGAACACTGAGCAACTGCCATGCTTCGCACGTTTGCAAGCCATGATGTCTCTCGAGGAGAAACCAATATCGTGCTCGCGCATGTTCTCATTTTCTCATGGACGGAACAAGCAGAGAAAAGGGAAGGTGACCTTTCACTTTATGACGACATAAAGGGAATATTCTAGATTCGCCCGTCTGAGCTTTCATTTTCTCAGAAATTCCCAGGGCTTGGTTTTGTCACGGTTTTATTTTGGGGTTTGTTCACGTCATGTTTCCTTGTCTGTCATGTGATTCCCTGTTTGTCATGTGATCCTGCCATGTGTCTTGTCATTGGTTAATTGTCTGATCATTGTTCACAGGTGTCCCTTGTCTTGTCATTAGTCTGTTTATTTAAGCCCTCATGTTTGCCATTTGTCTTTGTAAAGTATTGTCTCCTGTAACCACTGTTGGGAGTCCTGTTCATGTTCATGTCTTGATTTGAGTTTTCATGCCACGCCATGTTTTTGTTTCATGTTTGGTTTTGTTTATGATAAACTGCACTTGGGTTCTCATTTACACTTGCCTCCAGTGGATCCTTTACAGATTTACACCCATCAGAACGTCCAGCCACTGGGGGACCATAGGCAGGCTAGGGGAACGCATATTAACCCCCTGGGGTCGGCGGTATCGCCGGCGATACCAGCTCGCTTTTTTTTTTTATCAGTTCAAAAGAGATTAATTTTGCTCTGTTGACTTTGATATTACAAACAAGTTTCATACATCAATCGATTCTGTTAAATGTGTATTATTTTTGTGTATACTCACAATAAAAACAAAGTGTTGTGCTTTTTGCCAAATAAAGAAAAATAAACATGATGTGTGTTCTGCTTTCTCTCTGTCAGTTAAGTCCATTCTGAAACGCGTCCGAAAATGAACAATAACTCAACGAATACTCAGTCAAACAGGCATACAGACACACAGGCATGAAGCTTGAATTCTCTTCTTTTAAATGAAGTAATTTATATAAAAAACAAATATTCTCAGTTCACGAGTTCACACTTACATATAATTTGAAGGGGTAAGTTTAATGCGTATTTGGCGTGCTGTCCGGAGGGAGGGCTCCGAGCTCGGAGTTCGGCCCGAACCCAGAGTACTCCCCCCGTATGTAAGTGCTTAGGACTAGAAGCGTGGAGAAGGGGTGGTGGAGGGATGCTGCAAAAACTGTCAATGGAATGAGGTGAGACTGCTGAGTATATATACACCTCTTACCATTGATTGCTGAGTGCTCTCCACCTGTGTTAATTATCTGAACGTGCTCCTCCCGAACCTTGTTAATAAAACATCATTTCACGAGTTCACACTTACATATAATTTGAAGGGGTAAGTTTAATGCGTATTTGGCGTGCTGTCCGGAGGGAGGGCTCCGAGCTCGGAGTTTGGCCCGAACCCAGAGTACTCCCCCCAAAGGCTAAAGAGCAGAGGACAGCCGCCGGACTAAAGACCCCCCAAATGAGTGCCGAGTTTGGCGGGCTGGCATCTCAAGAAGGGGCCTGGATGCTTGACCGGGGAGGCCCGTAATGGTGGCTCACTGCCTGGACTGACGGCCCCTGTTGGTCTGCGAATGGGGAGCGGTTGTAGTTTACAGTGACCGATCGGGAGGATTTGCGCTTTTCCGCTAAGCCCAAATGCTCGCTAGCTAGACAGAGAGGAAACAGAAAGGAGGAAAAATTAGAGCTTGCCCAAGAGATTCTCTCACACTGCATCGCTGGATGAAAGAGAAAACGTAATTGCTCTACCGGGAAGGTTCTCACTCCGTCCGCTGTGAGACCAATGCTCGCTTGACAGAAAGAGGAAACAGGAAAATTAGTGCTTGCCCAGGAGATTTTCTTACACTGCATCCGCTGTGAGACCAAATGCTCGCTGGATGAAAGAGAAAGCGTAAGTGCTCTACTGGGAAAGTTCTCACTCCGTCCGCTGTGAGACCAATGCTCGCTGGACGGAAAGAGGAGACCGGAAAATGAGTGCTTGCCCAGGAGATTTTCTCACACTGCATCGCTTGATGAAAGAGAAAACGTAAGTGCTCTACTGGGAAAGTTCTCACTCCGTCCGCTGTGAGACCAATGCTCGCTGGACGGAAAGGAAACAGGAAAAGGAAACAGGAAAATGAGTGCTTGCCCAGGAGATTTTCTCACACTGCATCGCTGGATGAAAGAGAAAACATAAGTGCTCTACTGGGAAAGTTCTCACTCCGTCCACTGTGAGACCAATGCTCGCTGGACGGAAAGAGGAAACAGGAAAATGAGTGCTTGCCCAGGAGATTTTCTCACTGCATCGCTGGATGAAAGAGAAAACGTTAGTGCTCTACTGGGAAAGTTCTCACTCCATCCGCTGTGAGACCAATGCTCGCTGGACGGAAAGGAAACAGGAAAAGGAAACAGGAAAATGAGTGCTTGCCCAGGAGATTTTCTCACACTGCATCGCTGGATGAAAGAGAAAACATAAGTGCTCTACTGGGAAAGAGCTCACTCCGTCCACTGGGAGACCAATGCTCGCTGGACGGAAAGAGGAAACAGGAAAATGAGTGCTTGCCCGGGAGATTCTCACACTGCATCCGCTGAGAGACCAAATGCTCGCTGGATGAAGGAGAAAACGTAAGTGCTCTACCGGGAAAGTTCTCACTCCGTCCACTGAGAGACCAATGCTCTCTGGACAGAAAGAGGAGAGAGGAAAGAAGAGAAAGAAGGGATAGAGTGCTCTTTAATAGAGAAGTACTACAGAAGAGACATCACTGCTGCGGCAGTAGAAAAAATTAGCTGGAGAAACAGAGCTCCTGTGGGAGCAAAGGAGACATCACTGCTGTGACAGTGGAGAAGATTAGCCAGAGTAAAAGAGCTCCAGTAGGAGCAGAGGACACGTCACTGCTGTGGCAGTGGAGAAGATTAGCCAGAGTAAAAGAGCTCCAGTAGGAGCAGAGGACACGTCACTGCTGTGGCAGTGGAGAAGATTAGCCAGAGTAAAAGAGCTCCAGTAGGAGCAGAGGACACGTCACTGCTGTGGCAGTGGAGAAGATTAGCCAGAGTAAAAGAGCTCCAGTGGGAGCAGAGGAGACATCACTGCTGTGGCAGTGGAGAAGATTAGCCAGAGTAAAAGAGCTCCAGTGGGAGCAGAGGAGACATCACTGCTGTGACAGTGGAGAAGATTAGCCAGAGTAAAAGAGCTCCTGTGGGAGCAAAGGAGACATCACTGCTGTGGCAGTGGAGAAGATTAGCCAGAGTAAAAGAGCTCCAGTGGGAGCAGAGGAGACATCACTGCTGTGGCAGTGGAGAAGATTAGCTAGAGTAAAAGAGCTCCAGTAGGAGCAGAGGAGACATCACTGCTGTGACAGTGGAGACATTAGCCAGAGTAAAAGAGCTCCAGTGGGAGCAGAGGACACGTCACTGCTGTGGCAGTGGAGAAGATTAGCCAGAGTAAAAGAGCTCCAGTGGGAGCAAAGGAGACATCACTGCTGTGGCAGTGGAGAAGATTAGCCAGAGTAAAAGAGCTCCAGTGGGAGCAGAGGAGACATCACTGCTGTGACAGTGGAGAAGATTAGCTAGAGTAAAAGAGCTCCAGTGGGAGCAGAGGAGACATCACTGCTGTGGCAGTGGAGAAGATTAGCTAGAGTAAAAGAGCTCCAGTGGGAGCAGAGGACACGTCACTGCTGTGGCAGTGGAGAAGATTAGCCAGAGTAAAAGAGCTCCAGTAGGAGCAGAGGACACGTCACTGCTGTGGCAGTGGAGAAGATTAGCCAGAGTAAAAGAGCTCCAGTAGGAGCAGAGGACACGTCACTGCTGTGGCAGTGGAGAAGATTAGCCAGAGTAAAAGAGCTCCAGTAGGAGCAGAGGACACGTCACTGCTGTGGCAGTGGAGAAGATTAGCCAGAGTAAAAGAGCTCCAGTAGGAGCAGAGGACACGTCACTGCTGTGGCAGTGGAGAAGATTAGCCAGAGTAAAAGAGCTCCAGTGGGAGCAGAGGAGACATCACTGCTGTGACAGTGGAGACATTAGCCAGAGTAAAAGAGCTCCAGTAGGAGCAGAGGACACGTCACTGCTGTGACAGTGGAGAAGATTAGCCAGAGTAAAAGAGCTCCAGTAGGAGCAGAGGACACGTCACTGCTGTGGCAGTGGAGAAGATTAGCCAGAGTAAAAGAGCTCCAGTAGGAGCAGAGGACACGTCACTGCTGTGGCAGTGGAGAAGATTAGCCAGAGTAAAAGAGCTCCAGTGGGAGCAAAGGAGACATCACTGCTGTGGCAGTGGAGAAGATTAGCCAGAGTAAAAGAGCTCCAGTGGGAGCAGAGGAGACATCACTGCTGTGACAGTGGAGACATTAGCCAGAGTAAAAGAGCTCCAGTAGGAGCAGAGGACACGTCACTGCTGTGGCAGTGGAGAAGATTAGCCAGAGTAAAAGAGCTCCAGTAGGAGCAGAGGAGACATCACTGCTGTGACAGTGGAGACATTAGCCAGAGTAAAAGAGCTCCAGTAGGAGCAGAGGAGACATCACTGCTGTGACAGTGGAGACATTAGCCAGAGTAAAAGAGCTCCAGTGGGAGCATAGGAGACATTACTGTTGCAATATTAGAGAAAACTTTGCCAGAGAAATTGAGCTCCTCCAGGACCGGAGGAGACATCACTGCTGCAGCAGTGGATAAACTTACCTGGAGAAACTGAGCTCCTGCGGTGTGTGGCTGAACAAAGGTAGGAGGAGAGTGGGGCTTAGCGAGCCGATGCTTGTCTTCTTGTGCTTTAGATCAAAGACGCGAGAAAAAAGGAGGCGAGATGAAATCCTTGCAGGATTATGCACATTGAAGTTTAAGTGACCGAGCAAAGATAACAGTTTGCGTTTAGAACAATTTTGATTGTCTGAAGTTTATTTAGTTAAGTACAAAAGAGACGGTTTATGGTAAAAGACGAAGCTTGCATAAATGTATGCATCTTGTATTTATTTAACTGTGTTTCAATTAAGGATTACTAAACACTTGTCATGAAACACATGCTTGTATAGCTTTTTTTTTTTTTATTTTTTTTTTTTTTTTATTTATTTATTTTTTTATTTTTTTTTTTAATAATATATTTACGAGATTTTGCAGATAAATTGCAGGACAGTGTTAACGATAGGTTCTTAATGATTCTGTGATCAATCTGCACGTAACGTGTGACCTACTGATTATGTATGACAGTAAATCATTTGTACAGAAACAATTTAAAACGTGCATTCCCCCGATCAAAAATTTGTATACAGATGGCATGACTGGCTCGTGACTCAAACTACTGAAGCAAGCCAAGCTCAACCAAAACAGACACGAGAAAGGCCGAGCTGAGCACTCACTGAGTTGACCCGGCAAACGTTGAGTATGGACTGGCCGGTACTGAATCCGCGGCGCGGGCCTGCTGTGCGGCCTGACGAAAGAGGAAGACCCTTCCCCTCGCGTGAAGAGGGCGGCATTGCCTTACTAACCATTTCTCAATGGCGGGAATTATTGCATGGACCGGTGCAGAGAAATACGCGGAAGGAGATCGCGGATGTTTCGCCCGCGGTTATGATCCCGTTTGTCAAGCCTGACGCCCGCGATATTGGTCAGAGGATTGCGGCAGAGGTTCTTCAAAGACGAGAGGTTATTCATCGGACGGGAATCGCTCGATTCGGACCTGTTAGGACGATACTGTCGGACTACATGCTGCAAAAACTGTCAATGGAATGAGGTGAGACTGCTGAGTATATATACACCTCTTACCATTGATTGCTGAGTGCTCTCCACCTGTGTTAATTATCTGAACGTGCTCCTCCCGAACCTTGTTAATAAAACATCATTTCATGTAATCTGTAAGAAAAGAGCGAGATGTCAGTCGTTCTCATCTCATCTAATTATTTTTAATGTGACCCCGCCCACAGAGAGCGCGCGCTATTCAAACGCAAATTACTGAGGCAATCCACGCAAACCTGTGAACGCCCCCATATCAGCTCGAGAAAACACAAGTTTATTCAGATCATTACTTGTTTACACCGTCTCGCAGCGCTGTGAAGAATAATAATAATGGAAAATGTACCTCAGAAGTGCGGGTATTTCGAGGAGCAATGGATCCGACTGAGCTGAGGAATACTGTAGTAAGTTTTTTTCCTTCTCAAGTGAATCGCGTTTCTGTGTGTGAATGAATGAACGGCAGAGATGCGCGCTGTTTACCACAGCTCGCAAAAAGACAGTTTAAATTTGAATCGTGTTTCTGTGTGTGAATGAATGATGATGTTTTAGCAAAACTGTATTGCTATACTGAGATGAGTAAAAATCGACTGAAATATGTTGAAATAAAATGTAGGCTATTTGTATAAGCAACGTATTAAACTGCAAATTAACATTTATATGCCCTAATATTTCATAAAAACAACGTTACAGTCAGGCGAAGTATGAAAGACAACATTTTGTTGACTAGATTTGGGTACAGTTTTTACTGTAGAATATACTGGCACATCAAATAAGCTTTTGTTTAGCAATTTCTGCTCATATGTTTTATATATATATATATATATATATATATATATATATATATATATATATAAATACTATTTTATATATATATATATATATATACATATAAATACTATTTTTGTCAAAAATAAAGTCATCAACTAAGATGTTAGCTGTTCCAATGTTGGCTATATTCAAACTAATGAATACATATGATAAAATGTAGGCCTATAATCATTTTTTTACAAAGAAAGAGTACACTTGAAATATTGTTTAAATTGTAATTATTGTTGTAATTGTAACCTTTTTAATAAAATAGCAAAACATATTTACAAGATAGATGTAAGCAAAATCTTAAATGGTCAATATAAGTCTTCTTCTAAATATATCTTTTGTCCTTGCATTCATTCTTGTGGCTCAGTCAGTGTCACACCTGAATGAATGGCTCATTATGCAGAGTCATTACGCATAATGGGTGGGACATTGTATTCTCAGGTGTAAACCACTCCTCGTTCACGCCCCCCTCGCATGTTGGCTTTCCAAGCAAAACCTGTTTTACACAATTTAAATCAATGTATTGTTTTATGTGAACGATAAAGCAAGACTATTTTCACATAATTTTGAAGCCAGAACTCGAAGCGACAACATCCATTAGTCAAAAGTCTTGTGGACACATATTTAGTATGAGTTTTGTGGTCTTATTTCAGCAACTTTCATTTTTATTTTTTTCAATAACGCATAAACATTATTCTCTTAAAAATACAAACATCTACATACATGTTGCTCACATATTATGGTAGCCATGTTTGTGCTATATAGAGTGAATTTACACCTTTGCCATTATCATGTTTATAAATAACTGAAAAAAGCACAAATGTCAGGGCATGTCAAAACATCCCAAGGGCCCCAAAAATACCTTAGACCCCAGAGGGTTAATGTTAAAAATCCTCATGAAGTGACATTTTCATGTCATGGGACCTTTGAACTAAAAGTAAAGGCGTACTTCATGAGTGTTAGGAAGCAGTGAGGTACGGGATATCCCTCGTTCTCCGTCAGCAAACGCAGCGCTGCCACTGCAACACATCACATTACATCAGGCTTTCACTGCTCATACTGTGTTCATTACACACAGACTTACATTTCACATGCTGAACCGTGACGTGTGTGTCCTGTGAGTGTGTTACTGAGCTCTCGAAGGAGTCCAGGTGAGCCGGAGTCACAGTATTCCTGATAATGGATCTTCCTTCTCTTTCTCCTCTTCTTGGGAACTTCAAACACATGAATAAAATAAAATAAACGCAGACTAGCGAAACCGAGCAGTGACAGATTGTTAAAGATCAATATCAGTTTATTACCTGCTGAAGTCCAGGCCTGGTGTTTCCTCACTCCAGCGTCCAGAGTTCGTCGTCACCATGGTTACCTGTCCTTACCTGACCTCACCTGTCAGCCATTAATGATGACACCTTATTATTCTCTTGAACATATATTCTTCTTTAACTGAGATTAACTATTTAATTTTTTATATTTATAATAAAATAAAATAATTTAATATAATCCGTTTTAAGCTAAAACTAATTTAGTAATTAATTACATTTGCCCTAATAATGATAAGTTACGTCCCAGCAAACACATTTACGTTGTGGCAACATCTGTGGCACGTTGCATTTCTGCTATGGCAACGTCGCTGTCTACGTGCTCGCAACATTGTAACAACGTAGAATTGTAAGAGGAGACGGGCTATAGCAACGTTGTTGCGCGACATTCAGCAACTGAGACGACGTTCTGACAATTTTTTGTTTTTATGCTAGATATGCCTATAGATATCCCCCATTTAGCATTTTATGTTTTGAGGTTAATTTTTAATTGGTCAGATGTTAGATAATTATTTGTTGTTTTTTTTAAAAAAACATTGTTTATCCTTATTATTAAATGGGGCTATCAGTAAATCAGCCTAATTATAATCAACACCTGCAAGAATACACTTTGAAGAGTAAACGTTAATTCCACTTTATTAAAAATAACTGCATATTGTCAGGTCGGTGGTAGTTGAAGAAGGCGAAGATCAAACGAGGATACAAAAATATAGCTTTATTTTCAAAAGGCAAAAATCCAACAAACAGAGAGCGTGTGCTCAAACAATAACCGACAATGATGAGAGTGAGATGGGAACTTAAATACACAGAACATGACAAGGACAACAGGTGACGGTGATGATGATGATTAGGGTGATAAGGAGCAGGTGCAGGTGATGACGACAGAGGATACTGGGAAGTGTAGTGAAGACAAGATGATGACAGACGGTGAATGTGACACATATATAGTAATCAAATTGCACTTCCAAAAGTCATACATTTGTGAAAAAAGAAAAAAAACTTAAAAAAAAAGATTATACAAATTTAAGTTTAATAAATAAAACATAAAAAGCAAAGATCAGAACATTTAATGAACAAAACCAGTTCTGTGTTAGCAGACAGGGGAGTATAGTCGAAAGCCGGACGATAAAGGTCGGTAACCGGAATCAGGAAACATCCACACATCCAGAGGATCAAAGAAACGAATGAGACTAAATGGCAGACAAATGAAATGAAAAACTAAACAGTGCAAGCGAGGCTACAGTAGTCACATTAGAAAATGAAGTTGTAGCTGTGTTTGAATAATTACGTATCTTATTTAGCTGAGGTAAATTAAACGCAATACTCGCGTATCCTTGCTCAATGAAGAACGAGACAACAGAATGAGCATAACAGCCGGTTGAAATTGAAAGGCTGATTTTCGCGTTTGAGGGCAGTGATTTTCCATTATTATTATTCCTCACAGCGCTGCCAGATGGTGTAAACACGTAGGCTACAATGATATGATTAAACTTGTGTTTTCTCGAGCTGATATGGGGGCGTTCACAGGTTTGCTTGGATTGCCTCAGTAATTTGCGTTTGAATAGCACGCGCTCTCCGTGGGCGGAGTCACATTACATTTGAATTAGCTCTAATGAGCTCGACTGGAATCGCTCTCTTTTAATACAGATTTCACAAGGTATAAATTACCTCATTTAAAAGAAGATAATTCAAGCTTCATGCCTGTGTGTCTGTATGCCTGTTTGACTGAGTATTCGCTGAGCTACAGTTCATTTTCGGACGCGTTTCAGAATGGTCTTCACTGACAGAGAGAAGGCAGAACTCGCATCACGTTTAATTTTCTTTATTTGGCAAAAAGCACAACACTTTGTTTTTATTGTGAGTATACAAAAAAAAAAAAACACATTTAACAGAATCGATTGATGTATGAAACTTGCTTGTTATATCAAAGTCCACAGAGCAAAATTAATTTCTTTTGAACTGAACTGAAAAAAAGCGAGCTGGTATCGCCGGCGATACCGTCGACCCCAGGGGGTTAATGTCAACATTGTAACAACGCTGTAACAACCTTCACCACACAACGTAGTTATAGCAACCTTTTGGCCATGTTGATAAAACGCTGTTAGAAGGTTGAGTACGTTGTGTGGGTGTGGGTGTGGGCACAGCCGCTCTTCCTTCGGCAGCCAGGTCTGTCTGTCTGTGTCTGCCTGCCTCTATGGTCAGTCTGTACATGCTCAGGACTCTCCTCAGTTTAGGGTCGCTCACTTTACTCAGGTATCCTGCCAATTCATATCTTCTGTTTAGGGCCAAATAGCTTTCCAATTTACTTTGTCTGTTGCGTCTGTCCAATGTTTGAGGTATTTTTCTTTTTGTGCTTTAATTATTTGGTTTGGTCTGGCTATGTTTTTATTGTCAGTTTGTGACGTCAGCTCTAAGACCAATCGGCCGAGGGCGTTCCTCTCTGGCTTCAGCTCTTGTTGGGTCAGGGCTTTGTGATGGAGGGTCTGTTCATCACTATTTTTTTTTTTAAGTGGGTAAAAAAACTGCAGAGTCTCTTTTGGGTGTTTACAGTTGGGCTCTATTACAGTTTTGATTATTTTTAGCCAGATTCTGATTGGGATGTCAATTTGGATATTTCTCTTAATAACGTAAAAAGCTCTCCGTGCCTTGTCTCTCAAGTCGTTAACAGCCTTTTTAAAATTTCCTGTGTTGCTAATATTTATGCCAAGGTAAGTGTAGTCCTGCATGTGTTCGAGGAGCATGTTGTCCAATGTAAAACTATGATGTTGGTCTTGGCGGCTGGGTCTTTTTCGGAAAATCATTATTTTTGTCTTTTTGGGGTTAACTGACATGGCCCATGACTGACAGAAGTTGTGCAGGAGGTCTAGATGCTGCTGTAGACCCTCTCTAGAGGGAGACAGCAGCACCAGATCATCAGCAAACAGAAGGCACTTGACTTCAGTGTCCAGTAGAGTAAGGCCAGGTGCCGCAGACTGACCCAGAGCCATAGCTAGCTCATTTAAGTTAATCTTATCTAAGTTAACTTATATTTTAACAGTTTTCTCAGGAAAACAGTCTTATGTAAAGGTCTACTACCAAAGCACGATCGAGGTGAATGATCTTCCTTTTAAATACAAGACGCCACACGTGTATGTGCTCATAAAAGATGTCAGATTGTTGTGGCAAATAAACAATAAACAATTCTGAATAAGAAACAAATGTCCAATGAATGATTATAATGGTTTATTTCTTGCAAGAAAGGCACACAGCCGCACAGACAGTCAGGAGAATGAGAGAGTGTGTGCGCCGAGGGGAGGCTCTCTCCATCTTTATATCTCTGCTACTCAGAACAGAGATAACATGGGGCCATAGCCCAGGCTCTTAGCCAACTGAACCTTTCTCTGCCTTATTAGGAAAGTACATGATTTATTATAGGGAAAGATCATTAATATGACATAAGACAGTGTGCAATAACAATAATAAAAACATAATAACATAACAGCAATAATGACAACATATTCAACGTAAATTATTATATTGATTGAAATAATAAATGGATTATAGTAAAATAGTTCATAGTTATTAGATCAAATATTAAACAAAGCAAAACCAAAACCAACCTTCATAGAAAGACTGCGTAAGCACATTGCTTATTTTATCAAGCACACATGACCAAAACCTGACCTTGTGTTTAACATACAGATAACCACACCTTACCCTACACCCTATTTAACATGATTGTAATGGTTATTTTTGGTAGATATGAAGAAAAGTTGTATCCTACATTTAGTGTGAAAGCACAAGATGCATAGAATGGCACTGAAATTCTGATTAGAAAATCATTGCACAACATAGCGTCTATATGGAAATCACTATACACAACACCAATGTAGATCTATCCTTCAGCCCAGGGATTCCCAAACCTTTTTGTCAGCCATGCCCCTTTGGAAAACACATTCACATTTCTCTGATGATGGTTAATGGTCACATGACATAAAGAGTGACATAAATATTTTATGTTTATCATTTTGATTTTTTCATGCGTTTGATTTTGATTGTTTTTATTTTTAAATAATTTATTTATTTGATGTTAAATTATGATTCAATAAATTGTTAGCACTTCCCCTTACAAACCCCATTTTGTGAAACCCTGGTCTAGTCTATGGACTCCTCTAGACTTGGTACATTTAGTTTATCTTTGTTGATCATTGTCCTCATTACTTGTTTTGCTGCTTAGTCTTGAGGTGGTTATTACCTGTCAAGTGCTAGCTTGTGAGTCTAAAGAGGTTAGTTACTTTGTTTCTCTTAACCATCACCCAAGTAGCATCAGTGATGCTATTCTGCCAAAATGATCTAAAAGATTTCAAATAATCATATTGATCATTTAACAATGATCATTCAAAGAAAATACGTTACATTGTAAAATAATATTTGCAAACATAAGTGAGATGGTTTTATACAAACATTGGTATGATAGTTGATTCTAACATCTACAGATGAAAAAGAGTGCGTGGAAATCAAGTTTTGTGAAACAAAACATTTCCCTGAGCATGTTTATGTTGCACTGCATCATTGAAGACCTTAAAGAAAAGAGAGATCAAAATAACAGTTTAGTTTTGGTCAGAATCAAGCAGATAATCATTGAACATTCACCCTCTGTCTAAGTGTGTGTGTGTGTGTGTGTGTGTGTGTGTGCCAGGGATGGATTACTGACCGGGCCTATGGGGCCAGTGCCCAGGGGCCCTTGACTACCAGAAGCCCGGGGGGGCCACGTAATCCAGTTTGGTTCAGAAAACCCATTAACAATGAAAACAAATGTTTATTAATGCTGTAATATATGTGTCCCATAGCCTACACAGGGCCTCTTAAACAAGGCACTTGGACTATGAGGGCTCCCTGGAACTTACTGTTGGGCCCTATGTGAATATGAAGGCCCTGTGGAGTTACAAATTTAAGAATCTGTATAAGATCTGCTGATCTTATGTCCTTACATAACATAACATAACATAACATGAAAATCTAAGGTAGAGCACATTGAATTTAACATTTAAGGTTATGATGATGATATCAGCTGTTAATCAAAGTTTCCAGCAAGAGATTTCTGCCAGTCCTGTTCTCTCTATTGTAAGTTAAATGAGTCAGATTACTGAGACTGTCACCCTCTGTCTTTAATAGATCTTGGAGCCCCTGTCCCAGTCTTTGAATAGTTATGCTGATTGGAATAGGATTGGTAACACTCTAAACTCTAGGGCAGGTTCCTAAACCTGTATACTTGCTTTGTGTAAGGTCGTCACCCAGGTGCTTTGTCTCCATTTCTAAAGCACTGCCCTCTCAATGTATATAAACTACAATGTACACTGCCTTAGTAAGACTTGCAGCTACGACAGCTCGTGTTCTCAATAAAGAATCCTGCTGAAGATACAACCAAGTCTCCTGGTGGTCTTCGTTTCTGAGTTACAGCCCCAAAACGTCTTACAGAACTGTTGTCCCATCCTGTTTAAAATTATATTTATTAGAAGCACTCTTTGAGCTTATTTTTGTGTGTGAAAGGTATTGGAAAAATAACTATTTATTATTACAGCATAACTGGCCATTTTCCCTAAGTTGAAGTGAGACTAAATTTTTAAACATTGCCTAATTTTTTATTTGCCTCATTTGCATATTTTTTTGTTGACTAATTATAAATGATCCAACAAAATGGACCTAGAGAGAGCTATTATTTAAAGGAGAACTCCGGTCAATTTTAACATTGAGCTCATTTTTTTGTAAATTTGGAGTGCTGTCAGTACAGAGAACAACGACAAAAATCGGTGTTGCCTACACCGTGTTATCCTCTTTTTAAAATTTGCACCCTGTTGACTTCAATGGGGCAAGTTTTAAACCTGCTTTTAGCCTCTTAACATCCTTGATGTGTCATTACAAGTGCACAGGTCATGTGAGTGATTCCTTCAGAGTGAACACGGGTGAATCTGACTGCAGTAGATGTGAAAGATATGAATAAAAATGATGTTATTTCAGCCAGCGCACATACCTGTATTTACATCCTGTTTTCGGTCGAAGCCCACAGTAATCAATTGTCGAGTTCACGCGCATAGGTTTAGTACGTACGATCATGCGCCCGAACTCGACAATCGATTACTGTGGACTTACAGCTAATTTTAGTAGCCACAGCACTCGAAACGACTGGTCCAATCAGATTGTAATACCTATCACAACTATAGTGATGTCAAAACAATCCACAGGATTTTGTGAGACTATGAGGGGTGGACCTCAGTTCTTCTAGATTTGGGGGCAAGATATTTTCTACATTTTAATGCATTAATCTGAATTTTGAGAGTTCAGAAATATAAGAGCTCAAACCCATGTCCAGCAGGCAGCCTATGAATATAAATCAAACTTGCATCACAAGTGTGTTGTTATTCTCAAACCATTTGCTGACCAAACAGAATTTCATTAAGTTTAGTAACAACATGTAACAATGTTTACATCAATTAATTTGGATAAATATCAGGTACCATATATAGCTACATGTTAATTTTTCTCAAGGAAAAATCTCTCACTAATGCTGTAAACATACAGGGAGTTGATATTATTATTAAAGGTTGAAATTAACAACTCAAATATAACATGGTTTTTATAATAATAACGTTTTAATATTTTTAATGATATGAGTAAAATTATGATATGTAATATTGTGCATATATTTAGCAAAAATACTCCTTTCTATAGGCCAAGTTAATTTTTCTAGCTATATGCTGTGGTCATGGCTTTTCTGAGG
Source organism: Squalius cephalus (assembly GCA_022829025.1). Lineage (NCBI taxonomy): Eukaryota > Metazoa > Chordata > Actinopteri > Cypriniformes > Leuciscidae > Squalius > Squalius cephalus. Next base: position 7,817,726 of record CM040794.1, read on the forward strand.
TAAATGTTACGTTACGTGACATTATTCTCCAGTTGTTTTATTGACCTATTTCCGTAGTTGAAGCAATGATTGAGTGATTACATGAGACATGATACATTTCAGCAAGTTGTAATTCATTCGAATTTATTTACTAACTAAAGAAGAGCTTAGATCAGTTCACGTGTCGCTTGAACCGAGGTGCTACAGCGATCTGTCATGTCATATTAAAGAGCGCCAAAGCGGTATTTATTGTTTAAATTTCGTAATAAAATTGACATAATTTGAAAGCTGAGACTATGTTTCATATCAAAAGCAGGGGCGTTTCTAGGTTTTAAAAACATCAGGGGCTGAGCCCAAAACGTCAGGGTCTGGGGTTATAAGATAACATAATTCGATACAGAGAATAATATTGTAGGCCTATATGCAGGGGGCAGACTGGTTCATAAATTCAGCCCTGGCACTGTAGCCACACCAGCCCACATTATCTCACAGACACACGCATTGAAATGTGAGGTATTAGGGGGGTTCTAAAATTTGAATTTCTCGGACCTCCATATATGCATTTTAAGGTGTTTGAAGGCCAAAAAATTTGGATAACAATAGCTTTAAAAGCATGTCAGTGGGCAGTAGCATAAATTATTTGTCAAGCAGATAACAGATTCGTAACCATGAGAATGAGGATAAATGTTGTAATGAATGATCCACACTAACAAAATGGAAATGCAGAATGCTTCTGCTTATTGTTGACAATACACAATCACATATTCCATACAGGAATGGCCTTAAATGAGAAATCGTGCAAGGATTATTTTGCATAGATGTTACATTTCAATCAAACACCAGTGCAATCTTTTTGTGTCCAGAGGCAAATGAGCAATTTATATATAGCATTAAAGATTGGTTTCAGCAACTTTATTCTTTTTAAAAGTTAGAAGTTAGAAAAAGTTGGTTTTCTTCTTTGATTCAGTGCCAGGTTTCAGTTGATTCAGTTGATTCTTCTACAGTGCCAGGGCTGAATTAATCATGTTATCTTCTAACCCCAGCCGCTGACGTTTCGGGCTCAGCCCCTGATGTTTTTAAAACCTAGAAACGCCCCTGCATATAGCCTGAAACTTGCCTTTGGAGATAACTTTACAAGTCATAATCCGTCCCTGGTGTGTGCGTGTGTGTGTGTGTGTAATTTCCTATGGGGACAAGGAGGACATGCCATCTCAAAATCCCTTTTTTGCAGAAAGTTTTATGTGATAGGTAGGTTTAGGGGATAGAATATACAGTTTGTACAGTATAACAATCATTACATCCATGAGAAGTCCCCATAAAACATGAAAATGTTTGTGTGTGTGTAAATACATGATACCTCCTTTAAATCCATTTGCTCCCAGATTGTCTCCTTTTGGTTTCCTGTTAGAATGAAACCAAACCATTACAACCTTAGCCAAAGCCAATTGTAGATTATTTCATGCATAATATGAAATGCTCAATTTGAGATGTTCTGTGTTTGCATAATTTGGGAAATAGATTTACCTCCCACTTCCATGTGATCTGGATATTTGCTCCTGTTTGTTGATGAAGTGACCCTTATTTTTACTGTACATTGCAGAAATCTTCTCCAACAATTCATTTACTTGAGTCTGATCATTTTTGTCCTTGTTGTTCAGTGTGTGAAGCCTTTTGCCATGCATCGCTACAAGACTTTCGAGCTGTGGACTCTCTCTAACAAATTTGTCAATGGCTTTGTCTTCTAGATCGTCCTTTCCAGAGAAAAGGATCATTGTATGCGTTACCGAATTGTCCAGACATGCACGAATGCGTTCTGTCATTATGAAGGTTTCCTTAGTAACTCGTCCCACTTTGATTACAATCATAATGACATGCGGCCCTGGACTGGCACGTGACCAAGACTGAGAGATTACATCTTCTACATCTTCTGCGTTTTTAATGCCAGGAGAATCAATCAACATTAAGTTCATCCCAGACCTGCTGGTCGTGTAAACCAATGTGCTGCTTTCAGGTTGGTCATTTTTCCCTAAAATGGTTTTAATGGTTGCAGTTTTTCCCACTCCAGCCATTCCCAGGACAACAACTCTGACTTGTTCAGCTGGATTTTCTTGAGGTTTGGTAGTGTCTCTCCTGTGCCTCTTTATTTGCACATCTGAACTTCTTGGAACTGTAATGAGATCTTGTTCCGGTTTTGTATTCATTTTTTGACTTTGCACGTTACTCTCGGCACATGTTTGACTTTGCATGTTTCTCTTGGCGCAGGTTTGACTTTGCATGTTACTCTCGGCGCAGGTTTGACTTTGCATGTTACTCTCGGCGCAGGTTTGACTTTGCATGTTACTCTCGGCGAAGGTTTGACTTTGCACGTTACTCTCGGCGCAGGTTTGACTTTGCACGTTACTCTCGGCGCAGGTTTGACTTTGCACGTTACTCTCGGCGCAGGTTTGAATTTGCACGTTACTCTCAGCGCAGGCTTGACTTTGCACGTTACTCTCGGCGCAGGTTTGACTTTGCACGTTACTCTCTGCGCAGGTTTGACTTTGCATGTTTCTCTCGGCGCAGGTTTGACTTTGCATGTTACTCTCGGCGCAGGTTTGACTTTGCACGTTACTGTCGGCGCAGGTTTGACTTTGCACGTTACTGTCGGCGCAGGTTTGACTTTGCACGTTACTCTCGGCGCAGGTTTGAATTTGCATGTTACTCTCAGCGCAGGTTTGACTTTGCACGTTACTCTCGGCGCAGGTTTGACTTTGCACATTACTCTCGGCGCAGGTTTGACTTTGCACGTTACTCTCAGCGCAGGCTTGACTTTGCACGTTACTCTCGGCGCAGGTTTGACTTTGCACGTTACTCTCGGCGCAGGTTTGACTTTGCATGTTTCTCTCGGCGCAGGTTTGACTTTGCATGTTACTCTCGGCGCAGGTTTGACTTTGCACGTTACTGTCGGCGCAGGTTTGACTTTGCACGTTACTGTCGGCGCAGGTTTGACTTTGCACGTTACTCTCGGCGCAGGTTTGAATTTGCATGTTACTCTCAGCGCAGGCTTGACTTTGCACGTTACTCTCGGCGCAGGTTTGACTTTGCACATTACTCTCGGCGCAGGTTTGACTTTGCATGTTTCTCTCGGCGCAGGTTTGACTTTGCACGTTACTCTCGGCGCAGGTTTGAATTTGCACGTTACTGTCGGCGCAGGTTTGACTTTGCACGTTACTCTCGGCGCAGGTTTGAATTTGCACGTTACTGTCGGCGCAGGTTTGACTTTGCACGTTACTCTCGGCGCAGGTTTGACTTTGCATGTTACTCTCGGCGCAGGTCATAGAATTTTCATTTGTTTTCTGTGTTTTTTTCAGATCTTGCAAAAACTTGTCCTTATTCTTCACAGATGCACTATCTCTGTTGTTCCAGGTGTATACTCGATTCCCACATCCCTGTATAATGCTCTGCAATGTTCCTCTTTCCTCCTTAAGAAACTGATCAAAGGATTTTGACTCAAGGTTGTCGCAGTGTGAAAACAGAATTGAAGTATGATTCGTAAAGTCATTTCCCAGAACATGACTTAACCTTGAAACCATGGACATCTCTTTTGGTGTAAAGGAGCCGATTGGAATGATCAGGAGAAAGGCATAAGGCCCATAAAGAGATGCGATAGCTTCTTTTATGTCCGCTTCAACCTCATTATCTGAGATTTTAGTGCAGTGCCATCCTGGAGTGTCCACAACTGTGACTTCCATTCCATTGATTCTCTCTGTTGCAGACTGGTATGACACGGTGACTGACTGAGTGGATGAATACGATTTAAAAAATTTGTTGCCAAGTATGGTGTTTCCAGTAGCACTTTTACCAGACCCAGTCGTACCAAGCAGGACAACCTGCAGTTTATCTTTGGCTTCCATAACCAATATAGACAGTGGAACTTTACAGAAAGCAAAGATATTTTCTGTAGAAAGAAAAAAAATAGTAATATGGCATTATATTATATGCAGAAAGTCTTAAAGAAATAGTTCACCCAAATTATTTCATCATTTACTCCCCCCCATGTTGTTAGAAACTATACTTTCTTCTACAGTACACAAACCATAAATTTTGAAGACTGCTTTCCAAATTTGTTTTCCCATTTCTTATAATTGCATGAAAAAAGCCAGAACAGTTTCAAAATGCTCCCTTTGGATAATTTGTTTTCTTGTTTTTTGTCTTCAAAGCGGAGAAACCATCCATTTATCACATATTCTACCCTGTTTTTCAAGACCATGTCAAATTACTTTATTTTGATTTGACACTAAAATGCTGCTGATGTTTAGTCATCTTCTAAGTCATCCATTCAGTCTTATTGTCTCTATTGTTTTGTGGTGCAAACGAGCCCCATTCAGTCTCAGTCTCCCCCTGCACACATTCACACCTATCCAGCCTGGTTATGGCTCGAAATATGCATTTCTTTTGTCTGCATTATAGTTACTAACGACTGGCTATTCACATGCTATTCATAGGGTTTCAGTCCCTAATTTCTTTTCTCAAAGTTCACCTCACATTTTAAATAAAGAATAAAGAACATTCTTGAGTAAAGAAACTTTCAGTAAGCATTCAAAAAAACATAAAAGTATAACTTCTAGGTTGCAGGTGCACCTAGGGCTAGCTAGCATGTTAGCTTAGCACACCATCAATACACGACAATTTATGAGATTAAAACCATGTTTGTGCTCCAAACTTACTTTAAAACGCAAGATGAGTGTTTTAAATAATCTTCTGTGATCTAATTTGTAGGGCTGTACCAGAATATTCGAGTATTCGAATATTCGTTCGGTGGGTTGGTATTCGATTTTCAAATTTGACATTCGAATATTCGTTTAAAATTATTTTATTTTTTTTCACACCTGGCATCCCCCTAGAAACGGTTCCCATTCGCGCTTGAATGGGGCTGTCATGCGTTTTCTCAGATCGGATAGTTCTCTCTGATTTATCAATATGAACAATGAACACATAAATGTGTTTTTGCAAAACGGATATGAATCCGAACTTCAAGTCCCGCGCTATAGGCAGATGTAATGGAGTGCACGTCACTAGCAACAGATAAGCTGCATTTTACTGATCGTCAGCTAAAATTTCTAAATCAAAGACCGCAATAAGAGAGCGGCAACAGCCCTGGTAAGATCATTTCGGTTCTTTACTTTTAATGAAGTTGATTGTGTGTGCGATAGTTTGCACGTTGGCTTGATGAATAGATGCTGATCTGCGGTGACGCGTGCTGTAAGCGTCGTCATATCTGGCTATAACATGATATAGCCTAAAACACGCTCTCACACGGTTATTTTTTTAGCATTTTTGGGCGAAATACAATACTCTTATTTTAGAGCGCAGAACAGCGGAGTTTGTATGGGCAGAAGTGCATGCTTCAGCTTGTAGGCTATAAGCTGCGTTGCTTTGACATTGTGGAAATAGAATAGAAACAATATATTAGCCTACCCTTTACTGTGTCAGTAATTACTGTGCTGCTGATTTCTGATTTGAGAGTTATTTGTTACTCAGAAAAATATTAGGCTGTGTTTTGTATCACTAGTGCAGTGTCCGTTCTCGGAGCCCTGCGCGTGAGGCGCGCGCGCGCTTCCCGCTCGCGCTGTTCTGTATTAAAAGTTTATTAATTCTGAACGTGTCACGTCTCGCGTGTCTATATTGCACCAAATGTGACACTGCACTCGTGAAGTCGATTGGATGAACGGTTCTAAATGCAAGATAAATAATCTAAATGCAAACAGACAGACGCATAGAGATTCCTGCCTTTATTAGAGGGAAGAATATGTTCAGCCCCCTCCCTCCGAAGCTTCGAATATTCGATGTTAATTCCTATCGAAGCTTCGAAGCTCAAAAAATGGTATTCGGACCAGCCCTACTAATTTGGCTTCAGATAAAAAAATCAGACAGAAAATATACTATTGTATACTGTTCTGCACAATGATAGTCTATATAGATTAGCATTACATTATAAATATAATCTATTATTATGAAAATACCTGGCATGTCTTGAAAAACACAGGTAACTCAAATATCATTGCAATCATGTTTATTATCTTCAAAACATCTGTATCTGCATTTTACAGCGCGAACTCTGTAGCTTTGTGTGTATCAGTGACGTCCTGGAATGTCACATGATCATGGCTCTTCTTCATGTTCTATATATGGACTATTATTGTGCATAATAGCGCCCTCAGGCTGTTGGTATGAATTGAAAACACAGTATCAGAGTATGCAATCGCTCATAATGATTACATCGACGCATTTGGTATAAATTCAATAAATATTATTCCTGTCTATAGAAATATGATGTGAATCTATGAGAATATATCAATATTTCTCCAAATCTGCACATTTTTGAGCTAAAGCCCTGAGGGACGTTGTTTTGTGTATCGCTGTCATGACGACAGCACGGAGTTTTTTATGAATGAAAGCAGCTGACGCGCATAATTCATATTAAAGGTATCGACTCATTTTTTCATTTCATAACTCCTGACACAAATTAAGAAATAACTGTCGCTATAAGTTTCTCAGAATACAATAGTGGTCAAATACTGAAACTTGAGTCTTATATCTTTTTAATGATGTATAGTTTGTCGAAGTATAACATTAAATCTGATAGTAACTTTGAGCTATATATAAAAAAAACCGCTTCAGTGCGCCGACGCACTGGTGAGGCTTAACAGGTTAAACTGCAAATTAACATTTATATTTCTTATAATAAAAATGAAAGACCTATGTTACAGACATATGAAAGACAACATTTCATTGATTAGTTTTGGATAGATTATACATTTTTACTGTAAAATATCTGCCACCTCAAATAAGCTTTTGTTTGCCAATATTTGCTCATGTTAAATATAGTATGTTTTGTCAAAAATAATTATATAATCAATCAAATCCTTAACTTTGAAATATGTATGATAAAATGTATACTTTAGTTTTTACAAAGAAAGATTACACTTGAATTGTTGTTGTAATTGTAACCTTTTTAATAAAAAATATATTTACAAGGTAGATGTAAACAAACTATTAAAAGGTAAATATAAGCCTTTTCTTTAAATCATTTTTATTGTGTTTTATTAGTGACAAATTTGGGGAGAGGATAAATATTCCAAAACTGAAAATACAGTATGAGAATTAACTGCACAATTACTAGACATGTTTTCCTTGGATATTATAGGCCAAATTGCAAGCACAATATGTGAAAAAAAAAAAAAAAATTGAGATGCTTCCAACTGTTGCTCTTGCATTCTTGTGGCTCAGTGACTCACCTGAATGAATGGCTAATTAAGTATGCAGGCCCCAATGTCTCCAGGTGCGAACCACTAAATATGCATGATCGTTGATGCCCACTCCGCATATTGCCTTTCCAAACAGAAAGTGCTTTGCAAAATTCAAATCAATGTATTGTGTTATGTGAATGATAAGGCACGGTGATTTTCACATCATTTTGAAGAAAAAACACTAGGTGATGACATCAATTAGACAAAAGTCTTATTGGCACATATTTAGAATGTGTTTTATGGCCTTATTTCAGAAACTTTAGTTTTTAGTTTTTTCAATAACCATGCATAAACATTATTCTCTCAAAAATGCAGACATGTACATTCTTGTTGCTCACATTTCATGGTAGCCCTGTTTGTGCTAAATAGTGTGTAATTTTTTTTTCCATTAATATGTTTATAAGCAACTGAAAAAAGCACAAATGTCAGGGCATGTCAGAACATCTCAAGGACCCCAAAAACACCTTAGACCCCAGAGGGTTAACATTAAGTATTTTACTGCTATGTGTCAACAAGATTCAACAAGACATTTTCACCTGGCTAATCACAATGTTTAGATCTGTTGTGGTATTTATGCAAATTAGCACATACGTAATTAGATTATACACCGTTTGTCCATGTTAACAAACAATTAAAAAAAACTTGTAATACATTTTTTGTTTGTCTTGATATAAGTTATCAACTCAAGTAATTTTCATGGTGATATCTAGAGGTTAAAATGTTTACCCTATTCACGTGAGAAGAAGAATGAATAGACTATGTTTGGGTCTTTCTCGAAACTTTCCTCTAATGGGATTCTTCTGGACTTTTTTTTCCCTTACTGAGGACATATTGGACAATTTGTTCAAGGTTGACCCCCATTTTGGCTTAAAATGACTGGACAAGTATGTCTGTAAAACTTAATCAGTATTTTTGTCTTAGGGCCTGTTTACCCTTGGCCACTTCATGCATTTTCTGTGATCAGATAGTCACTGAATGTCCCTTGACGTTGAAACCATCATGATGGCAGCCTCCATTTTAGAAAAGTCTAGATTTGGGCTAATGTCTACGTGGTGTTGTCTTTCATGGTAGCACCACATACTTTATAGACAGTGTAGAGATGCGGACCTAGATGTAATTTTGTTACATTACGTCTGTTTTCTTACTTCACAATGTATGTGTTTTTTTGTTGTTGTTGTTGTTGTTTTTAGGCCAATTTAATATTCCACTTGAAGGTTTGTCAGACCCTTTTCTTTTTTAAACACTTTCTCTTAAGAACTGTAATTTTAATAAAGCAGTTAAACTGAATCCATTAAGTTATTTATTTTTCTTAATTGTTTCTTAACGTTGAATATTTCTACTCATTTTAAACAAACCAGAATTGTACTTCAGATATTGATAATACCACTGTAATAGGTGTTATAGTGTCGCCAGTCTTTGATTTAAATTTCTTAACTCCATAAGCTCTTATTGTACTAGCTATAGCCTATTAAACAATATTGAAATACATTGTTTACTTTTTTTTTTTTTTTTTTTTAACAAATTGTCTCATTTGCAACCACAATTAAAGAATGGCCTAGCTATTGTTGAAACACCACCAATCATAACATTAAATGCAAGCCTTCTAATATAGAAATCAAACCTAGCCCCAACTCTAAATATAACTTTAACCATAGGCCTACCATTTTAATCAATTTAAAAGTTACAGTACAGTTTCAAAATTTAAGTACTTTAAAAACTGGGAAAACATACAGTGTGGCTTTGTGCCAATTTTCAGACTTCACCAACAGCATACACTCTTTCAGTGAAGAAAAAGATCAACATCACAGAGTTCTACCATATATTTGAGAGAAAAGAAGCCAACCCAATCATTTTTCATGAACTCTAATTGTTTTATGCATAATGATGCATTAAATAGGTAATTTCAAAGCATACTCTGTCTATTTTGATCTACTAAAATTGTTTTTTATTTATTATCATTATTTAAAAAAAATCACAAACACTTACCTTCAGAAAGCAAGTCTTCCTCTGAATCACGTCCTCTTATTTCCCTTCCTATATAGTCATCAGAAAAACTCATTTGCATAAAAAGGGTTGAGCTCATTTCTAGTAAATGATGTAAGACAGGAGGAGTTAAACAGAGTTATATATAAGGATGGCTAACATCCAGCAATAAAGACTTCTGATCTTCTGAAGTATCTGAAAGAGCAGATTCAGTCAGCAGAGAATAATTTACAGCGCTACAGGACCCACAATGAGTAAGTACTAAAATATAACTTATTGTCAGTTTTAACAGAATATTTCAAGATTTCTGTTCATTTAAAAATGACAAAAAAATCATTGATCTGATAATGAAAAATAAATGCATTGTTTATATTTAATAATCAATTACAATGACAATAATAATTTGTATAAATAACAAAGGTTATTTTAAAAAAAATGTTGTTGTTTCTCCACCAATTGCAATATATTATACATATTTAATAATGGATATAATTGTAATTGCAGTCACACACACATAAACAAAGTAATCCCTAAATGCATCTCGGTTAATCAAGCGTGCTCAAAGCTACTACAAATCAGAAAGTAAATCTCATGACTCTTTACATTTGTAACTTGTATAAGTGGTTATCAGTAGTAAATAAACAAATAAAACGTTTTCATACATGAAAGTATTGAGACACGTTTCGTGAGAAACATAACAAACAAATTCTTACTTTGACTATGACTACAAACAATTGTGTTTCTCTTTAAATGACAAATACATGTTCAACAATGTCAACAGGTGACCTACGCATTGTTTTGGTTGGTAAAACAGGAGTTGGCAAGAGTGCTACAGGAAACACCATTCTTGGAACCAATGCATTTGTGTCAGAAGCAAGAGCTACATCAATCACTAAAAACTGCTCATCTAGATCACAGATGATAAATGGCAAGTCGGTTGTTGTTGTGGACACTCCTGGTCTGTATGACACAAACATGAGTAACGAAGAAGTCATACATGAGGTTCTGAAGTGCATCACTATTGCGGCCCCAGGTCCTCATGTCTTTCTTCTTGTGCTTTCCATTGGGCGCTTCACTGCTGAGGAGAAACATACTGTTAAACTGATTCAGCAAGTCTTTGGCACAGATGCACAGCGACACATGATGGTCTTGTTCTCCGGGGCAGATAATCTTGATGGGAGACCAATTGAAGATTATGTTGCCGAATCTCCAGATCTGAATGAGGTGATTAAGTCATGCAGCGGGAGGTACCATGCATTCAACAACAGAGAGAAGTCAGATCGAACACAAGTTGATCAGCTCATGAAGAAGATTGAGGACATGATGAGACACAACAAAAACAGCTATTATAACTACCACATGTTCACAATGGCCAATGACCTCAAAAATACAATGAAAAGCGTGAAAGAAAAAGATGAAATCATTGCTGAACTAAAGGCTGAATTAAGAGCTCTGCAAATTGAATTCGGCAAGTCCTTTTGTGTCATATTGTAGGCTTGAGTATGTGAATTTCTCACAATGTCTCAATTCTCACCAACAGAGAACAAGGAAATACAGAGTCAGAACTTAAAGTCAGAATATTAACATTAAATCAGTTAAACAATCATAGTAGACGTATAGCCAAATCATTTATGTTTTTCATAATCTTTTCTTTTTTATTATAAAGCACTGTGCAAATGTTTTAGGCACTTGTGAAAACTGCTGTAAAATGAAGACTAATAATAATGTCATCAATAGTTTTTATTTACTATTAACTCTTTTCCCGCCAGTGTTTTTTTTTTTTTTTTACATGCCAGCCACCGCCAGCATTTTCACCAGTTTCCTGGCCCCAGAATATTTTTTTTTCTGTATGAATATCTGCACAAACAATATATCAAAATACTGATCAGAGACTCTTCTTAAAAGAAAAAAACAACATTTTAAACAAAAGCTGAGAAAATGTATTTTTTATCACAAATTACATCAGGATCAGATTCAGAACGATAATCAAAGCATAGACCATTCAAAACATTCAATCACGTTCATCGACTGCCCCACAGCTTCACCTCTTCATAGGCTCCACGTTTCATTCGGTAACATTAAAAAGCTTAGATTTATATGCTGATAATTGTTTTATGATCGCGTCAGCTTGCAAATACCTGAACTCTGCTTCTAGGTTCTGTACTCTCTCAGAAGATGTGTAATAGCGCCCTCAACCATATAACAGTGAAACCATAGACAGATGGAAAATGGTGGGGAAGCATTGTGCCATAAATGATGGACAGCCTTGTCAATGGTGGGGAAAGAGTTTACATCTATTAACTTTTTCAAATCAATATTTGATTAGAGAAGAAAATCTTCTTGATTCATTGGGTATTTGGTGGTGGTGAGATGTCTACAGACTATATGTATTATTGTCCTCTTGTTAGCTGTTGACAATTAACCATTGTTCTGTTATGTTTGATTTGCTATGTTAATTCGGCTATTTGGGGGCCTACTTTCCCATTTATATTTGTCAGCAGTGTGGTTGGAAATATATGCAATCCGAATAAAACTCCAAATCCAAGAATCACACAGTTCTTTGTGGCTCAATACATAGACCTTTCATTATATCTTAGTTTTACTCTTTTCCTGTAATTATTAATACACATTTCCTGAAACCTAAAATACTGTACATAAATACAATAACATTGTAAAAATACAAAAGCAAAACTATAAACTCAGTTGTATATGAAGCTCTATAAATAACCTCAAAATTCATTACATTTATATAGCGCTTTTCTCGGCACTCAAAGCGCTTTACATAGAGGGGGGGATCTCCTCAACCACTACCAATGTGCAGCATCAAAAGACAAGATAAACACTATACTAAAAATATGTTGGATTTCTTTTAATTCAAACCTTGCCTTCAACGTTCAAATATTCTGTTGGTCTAAATTAAAATGTGACACATTTCCACAAGTTAAATAGATATATCTTAACTTAAACTATAGGTGAAATTATCCTAAATGAATGAGGTCACATTTCATTTGACTCATTCTGTGTATTTCCACTGTAAAATAATTCATTATTTTTAATCCAGTGCTGTTGCCATGGCAGCAGTCGTGGAATCCAAGTTAAATGTACCAAAGTCATTAAATGAAATGAGTTAAAATGAATTGCTAGCATAAAATATCTTTGCATGCTTAAAATAACCTGTTTTAAAATAATCCTGTTTTTTTTTTTTAATCATGTAAATGCAATGAACATGTGCTTGTCACTCCACTGTCATCAATTCACTAAGGCCCTGTCCCAAATGGTGCACTTCATGAGGACTTTCGGTCTCGTGGACTTAAATAATAATAAATAATAATAATAAACTTTATTTTATATAGCGCCTTTAAAAAGCATCTCAAAGCGCTTCACAAAACATAAAACCTACAATAGAACAAACAATGCAAAAATAAAACAATGAAATATATGATAAATAACAATAATATAGCAATTATAAACAGTTATATAAAAGCTACCCTAAACAAATAAGTTTTCAGGGAAGATTTAAAAACACTAAGAGATTCAGCTTGCCTAATCTCCACAGGCAAGGAATTCCAAAGTTTTGGAGCATTCGCCGAAAAGGCCCTATCACCCATGGATTTAAGTCTAGTATTCGGGACAATTAAAAGGCCAGTTTCCGAAGAGCGAAGCTCACGTACTGGTGTGTATGGGGTTAGAAGTTCCGTAATATAAAGAGGTGTCAGACCATGCAAGGCCTTATAAGTAAGCATCAGAATTTTAAAATCAACACGGAATCTGATAGGCAGCCAGTGTAAGGATTCCAGTACAGGAGTAATGTGATCCCCAGTTCTGTTACCCGATAGAATTCGAGCAGCTGCATTCTGTACTAACTGTAATTTGTTAAGGGTAGCTTTTGAGACCCCGGCCAGCAAGGCATTACAGTAATCAATTCTAGAGAATACAAAGATGTTAATTAGCTTTTCTGCCACAGGAAGTGATAACATGGGACGCAATTTGGCTATATTTTTTAGATGAAAAAATGATGTCTTAACAGTACTCTGGACATGAGGAACAAATGTTAGGTTACTATCAAATATTACTCCCAAGTATTTTAATTTTGTTTGAAATTGAAGTGTAGAACCTTCTACACTTAAAGTTGGAGACTCAGCCTTACGTAGCTGGTGGGGCGAGCCAACAAGCATTACTTCCGTCTTGTCACTGTTCAGACATAAAAAATTACTAGACATCCATTCTTTTATCTCAGAAATACATATAGAAAGATAGGACACAGCCACATTAACGTCAGGTTTTGAATGTATATAAACCTGTGTGTCATCTGCATAAAAGTGAAAACTGAGACCAAGTGATCTTAAAAGTTGACCCAGAGGATAAAGGTATATGTTAAAAAGTATAGGACCCAAGATAGAACCTTGAGGAACACCAGATTGCACTACACCAATAACAGACCTACAACCACCCATAGCAACAAACTGCTTTCTATCAGAAAAATAGGACTTAAACCAGCTTAGTGCAGTATCAGAAACACCAAAAACAGACTCTAACCGAGCGAGTAAAACATTATGATCAACAGTGTCGAAAGCGGCACTAAGATCAAGAAGAATTAAAATAGAGAGACAGCCAGAATCCGAAGCAATTAGCAAGTCATTAGTGACCCTAACTAATGCGGTTTCAGTGCTGTGGAGTCTCCGGAATCCTGATTGGAGGGGCTCATAAAGATTATTTGCAGCTAGATGGGAATGCAATTGAGTAGCGACAATTCGCTCCAAAATTTTGGCAAGAAAGGGGAGATTCGAAATTGGACGAAAATTATGTAAATTATCAATGTTTGTGTCTTTTTTTTTTAAATTGCACGTGCTTGCTGAGTCTACGAGTGCCAGGCCGTCCCATTCAGCATTTTAATGCTCTGAAGTGTGCTCAGCAGCGCCCCCTTTGTACCCTTGAAGCGGTCTTCCGCATAGATGCAGGCTCCACACACTTTAACTACCCAGGAATCCTTGCGAAAGGCCAATCAGACAACAGATGGGAGGAGATTTCACTCACGGACAATTGTTGACATGGCTGAGAAGAAAATATTACAGTTTTTATGACCTAGATGTACATTTTACTAGTTGTTAGTTTATACAAACATTATGGTCATCGACCAGTGGTTGATGTCTCAAATATAATAATAGCGCGTTGAATAATACGATCACATTATGATTCATTAAATAAATAGAACCGAATGTCAGGGCTTTACTGAGTCAAATGTAAACGTAGGATTGTCAAGTCATCTTCATTTATATAGCGCTTTTAACAATGTAGATTGTTTCAAAGCAGCTTTACAGAGATAAACGTATAATTTAAGGTAACAGAGATTGTTTTGGCTTTATAGCGGTTCTTTAATAAAGTTATTTTACAGCTAAAGTTAGTTTTGCTTGAGGATTGCTCCTGTCTTGATCGATTGCTCCTGTCTGCCTCGCTGCCTGCTGTGAGTGTGTTTGCTTCGGTGCTGTAAGCTCCGTCTTAGCCTCATATTTCTTTGTTTTGAACCATCATTTACTACAATTTGTAGTTGTTTATACTACTAAATACAGCTTACCCAACATCTCAGATTAACCTGACATCACTAGCTTCCGTTACTACTAGCACAGCACGCTAGTAATTCACTACTGCTAGCCTGTTAATGCGCCACCCGTGCGCTCAGCTATTTTTTATTTATTTTTCTCTTGCGCACCCGCGCCTTTGAGTTCATAAAAAGCTCAGGTGAGTAAGAACCAGTCAACAAACACGGTGAGTAATGTCTTGTCCTGTTATTGTCACCTGCACTTCATGTCACATGTTTAGCATTGCCTTCTCTGTTGACAATATAGGATTTATATGTGATAAATGTAAGGAGACAGTTAGGTTGACAGAGAAGATTTCAGAACTAGAGACACGCATCCAAACTTTAATTGAGGATAGTAAGAGTGCTAGATCTTTAGATACTCTGGATGTGCCTAGCATAGTGAACTCTTTACATGATGCGGTTCCAGCTGAATTAGTGCCTGCGCTGCCAGGCAAATGGGTGACAGTGAGGGATCGCTCTAGTTGTGGATCAAAAAACCACTCTTCCGTTCCGATTACCATAACAAATCGATTTGCCCCGCTCAGTGAAACACCCACTGAGAATTCTATTGATTGTTAGTTATTGGCGATTCTACACGGAACGTGAAAATAGAGACACCAGCGACCATAGTCACATGTTTGCCGGGAGCCAGAGCGTGCTGAAAGTGCAGAAAGTGCTGGCTAATGCTAATCGTAAATTCTCTAAGATCATTATTCATGTCGGCACTAATGATGTTCGACTCCGCCAGTCGGAGATCACCAAAATTAATATTAAAGAGGTGTGTGAACTCGCAAGTACGATGTCAAGCACTGTAATTTGCTCTGGCCCTCTTCCTGTTCGCAGGAGTGATGAGATAGTTAGTAGATTGTGTTCACTTAACGGTTGGCTGTCGAAGTGGTGTCCGCTTAATAATATAGAATTCATAGACAATTGGAAAAGTTTTTGGGGCAAACCTGACCTGTTGAAAAGAGATGGTATTCATCCCTCCTGGGATGGTGCTGCTCTTCTCTCTAGTAATATGGCTCATAGTCTTAGAGATAAAAAATGACAAATTGGGCACCAGGTCAGGAAGCAGACAGACTGGCTAAACCGACTGTCTGCTAGCGGCCTCGCGTCACCAAGATCAGATTAATCCCATCACATAGAGCCTCTTTCACCTAGCTATCATCATATAGAGACTGTGTCTGTTCCCCAAATTTGGAAATCCAAAAAACGTTTAAACCCATCTAAGGTTAAAAATTTAATTGATGTTCAACTAATAAAAAACAGATATAATAAAGATGAGCAAATGCTAAAGCTTGGGTTGCTGAATATTCGATCCCTTTCTCCAAAAGCACTTATTGTTAATGATATGATTTCAGATAATAACCTAGATGTGCTGTGTTTGACAGAAACCTGGCTAAAACCAAACGATTACATTACTTTAAATGAGTCCACCCCGCAAGATTACTGTTATAAACATGAACCTCGTCTTAAACGCAAAGGGGGTGGTGTTGCTGTAATTTATAGTAATAGTTTCAAAACCACTAAGAAATCAAGTTTTAAATATAATTCTTTTGAAGTGTTGGTGCTTAATGTAAAAATATATAGTATAAATGATAAATCACGTTTGAGATTTGTGCTGGCTACTGTATACAGGCCACCAGGGCACCATACAGACTTTATCAAAGAATTTGCGGACTTTCTATCAGAATTAATATTGACTGCAGATAAAGTACTAATTGTTGGTGATTTTAATATACATGTAGATAATGAAAAAGATGCATTTGGTTTGGCATTTAAAGACATTGTAAACTCAATTGGAGTTGGACAACACGTGTCAGGACCTACTCATCGTCGTAATCATACTCTAGATCTAATATTATCACATGGAATAGATGTTGATGCTGTTGAAATTCTGCAGCAGAGCGATGACATCTCAGATCATTATCTAGTCTCGTGTAAACTTCATTTAGCCAAGGCTGCAAAGCCGACTCCGTGTTTCAAATATGTTAGACCTATCACTTCTGCCACTAAAGATTGCTTTATTAATAATCTTCCTAATCAGTTTCATCATCTCAGTATCCCGGATAGCTTAGAAGAAGAACTTGATATTGCAACAGAAACTTTTTTTTATTTTTTATATATATTTTATTTACATTTTCAAATTAAACAAACAACAAACAAACAAACAAACAGGGCTCAGATGCAGCTATTGCCAGTTGTTTACAGTCATATTTAGTACAGCGGTAGGAGGAAAGGTTGTTAATACAGGAACACAATTAGTTTACTATATTTTAGCTTTTTCAAAATGAGTTAGGAATGGGTTCCAGGAACGGAAAAATGTGTCCATTTGACTAGTGCGAAGTTTTTCCATTTGTATTATGGACAGCATATCAATGACCCATACCTGAAAGGAAGGAGGAGTGGGAGACTTCCATTCCTTCAATATCTGTCTCTTGGCAACTATCAATCCCAGTTCCAATGGTTGCCGCACTATAGTTGGAATTGTCTTTGTTATTTGTGAGCAGCCAAAAATAGCAAGTCCAGGCTCGGGCTGAAGGGGCCTCTGATATGCTTTGGAGTACCAGTCAAATATTTTAGACCAAAAGTTTGCCAATGAAGAGCAGGCCCAAAAAGCATGGGACAGTGTACCCTCTGAGATATTACATCTGTCACACATTGGAGAAACTGATGGATATATTCTATGTAATCTGACTTTGGAATAATGTAAGCGATGGACAATCTTAAGTTGAATTAATTGGTGCCTGCTGTTTATAGAACGGGAATGAATATTAGACAAACAGGTGTTCCACATGGATTCAGACAGTTCCACACCTAATTCTTCTTCCCAAGTACCCCTAGTTTTCACAGTGTGCGCAGCAATACAGTCATCAAATAGACGTACAGCTCTCGAAATAAGACGCTTGGAGAAAGGAGGGCTCTTATAAATATCATAAATTTCATGCTCCAGGGGTAGATTTTGAAAATCTTCAATTTTTGATTGGGTGTAATGCCTAACCTGCAAATACCGAAAGAAATGGGAATTAGAGAGGTTATATTTTCTTTTCAGTTGGTTGAACGATGCAAATTTACCATCAATGTACAGATTATTAACTGAGACCAAGCCCTTCTTTCTCCAGTCATGGTACGATATGTCATGCCAGGGAGGCAGAGAACAATGGTTAAAACATATAGGTGTTTGCATATATGAATTTGGTAGTTTTAAAAAGCACCTAACCTGGTTTAAAATCCTAACTGATTGCTTTACCACAAAGCATAAATTCTTATAGGACTCTGGCTTTTCAAACTTGGAAAAAACACAGCTGGCAATGAAGAATTATTCACAGAGTTGGCCTCCATCTTAAGCAACAAAGGGGTTGTAAGCGTCTGATTATCCAGGGATCCCTGCTGCCAAAACATTAATGCCCTAACATTGGCAGCCCAGTAATAGTGCTTAAATACAGGCAGGTCTAACCCTCCCTCTTATCTAGACTTCTGTAAGTGTGCCTTTGAGATTCTGGCGATTTTGCCATTCCAAATATAGGACAGAATAATTGAGTCCAAGTCTTTAAAAAAGGCTGCGGTGAGATAAATGGGGAGATTCTGACACAAATATAAAAATTTAGGAGTCAGCAGTCAGCACCGCCGCACAGTCCTGTCAGATGAGATGTTTTCAGGCTATATGCAGGGGCGTTTATAGGTTTTAAAAACATCGGGCTGAGCCCGAAACGTCAGCGGCTGGGGTTAGAAGATAACATGATTAATTCAGCCCTGGCACTGTAGAAGAATCAACTGAATCAACTGAAACCTGGCACTGAATCAAAGAAGAAAACCAACTTTTTCTAACTTCTAACTTTTAAAAAGAATAAAGTTGCTGAAACCAATCTTTAATGCTAATATATAAATTGCTCATTTGCCTCTGGACACAAAAAGATTGCACTGGTGTTTGATTGAAATGTAACATCTATGCAAAATAATCCTTGCACGATTTCTCATTTAAGGCCATTCCTGTATGGAATATGTGTTTGAGTTTGAGTTTGAGTTTGTTTATTTATAAAGCACATTTCAACAGTCACAGGACTAACCAAAGTGCTGTACAATCATTAAATAGAACATAGCATACGGTTAAAATACACAACAGCTGAGAGGTTACATGTATAGTATTAGACAATTGAACTATAGACATATATTCAACATCAAATTAAAATTTATAGGCTACAGAAGAGAGGACACTTAGATGGTATTAAAAGCTAAGGAGAATAGATGAGTTTTCAGGAGGGATTTAAAAACTGGTAGCGAGTGAGCTGTTCTAATTTGTATTGGCAGGTTGTTCCATAATCTGGGTCCCACTACTGAAAAGGCTCTATCTCCTCTACGCTTCAACCTTGTGCAAGGAACAGCAAGTATATTAAGATTACTGGATCTTAAGACACGGGACGGGCTGTATAAGTGTATGAGTTCTGATAGATAACTTGGAGCAAGATGGTGCAGGCATTTGAACACGAGTAGGAGAATTTTGTAATCAATCCTATATTGGACAGGTAGCCAATGTAGAGCTCCACAGGATGGGTGTGACATGATCAAATTTATGTGTTTTCGTAAGAAATTTGGCCGCAGCATTTTGAACAAGTTGAAGGCGTGTGAGTTGGGCTTTTGAAATGCCGCAATAAAGGGAGTTGCAGTAATCCAAGCGTGAAGTTATGAACGCATGGATGGCTGTCTCAAGGGATTTTTCAGGAATAAAATGTTTGATTTTAGCAAGAAGGCGGAGTTGATAAAAGCCAGACGCAACAACAGAGGACACCTGTTTCTCTAAAGTTAAGCGACTGTCAAGGAAAACTCCCAGATTTCGTACGCAGCTTGTATTAAAAACCGACAAATTGCCCAAAATGCTGCTGTCAAACTCAGATTTGTCAGATGGGCCAAAAACTATAACTTCCGTCTTTGAGTCGTTTAATGTTAAGAAGTTATTTGCAAGCCAGAGCTTTACCTCATCAAGACAGTGTGACAGTGTGATATGTGATTGTGTATTGTCAACAATAAGCAGAAGCATTCTGCATTTCCATTTTGTTAGTGTGGATCATTCATTACAACATTTATCCTCATTCTCATGGTTACGAATCTGTTATAATTTATGAATAATTTATGCTACTGCCCACTGACATGCTTTTAAAGCTATTGTTATCCAAATTTTTTGGCCTTCAAACACCTTAAAATGCATATATGGAGGTCCGAGAAATTCAAATTTTAGAACCCCCCTAATACCTCACATTTCAATGCGTGTGTCTGTGAGATAATGTGGGCTGGTGTGGCTACAGTGCCAGGGCTGAATTTATGAACCAGTCTGCCCCCTGCATATAGGCCTACAATATTATTCTCTGTATCGAATTATGTTATCTTATAACCCCAGACCCTGACGTTTTGGGCTCAGCCCCTGATGTTTTTAAAACCTAGAAACGCCCCTGCTTTTGATATGAAACATAGTCTCAGCTTTCAAATTATGTCAATTTTATTACGAAATTTAAACAATAAATACCGCTTTGGCGCTCTTTAATATGACATGACAGATCGCTGTAGCACCTCGGTTCAAGCGACACGTGAACTGATCTAAGCTCTTCTTTAGTTAGTAAATAAATTCGAATGAATTACAACTTGCTGAAATGTATCATGTCTCATGTAATCACTCAATCATTGCTTCAACTACGGAAATAGGTCAATAAAACAACTGGAGAATAATGTCACGTAACGTAACATTTACCTCAGAAAAGCCATGACCACAGCATATAGCTAGAAAAATTAACTTGGCCTATAGAAAGGAGTATTTTTGCTAAATATATGCACAATATTACATATCATAATTTTACTCATATCATTAAAAATATTAAAACGTTATTATTATAAAAACCATGTTATATTTGAGTTGTTAATTTCAACCTTTAATAATAATATCAACTCCCTGTATGTTTACAGCATTAGTGAGAGATTTTTCCTTGAGAAAAATTAACATGTAGCTATATATGGTACCTGATATTTATCCAAATTAATTGATGTAAACATTGTTACATGTTGTTACTAAACTTAATGAAATTCTGTTTGGTCAGCAAATGGTTTGAGAATAACAACACACTTGTGATGCAAGTTTGATTTATATTCATAGGCTGCCTGCTGGACATGGGTTTGAGCTCTTATATTTCTGAACTCTCAAAATTCAGATTAATGCATTAAAATGTAGAAAATATCTTGCCCCCAAATCTAGAAGAACTGAGGTCCACCCCTCATAGTCTCACAAAATCCTGTGGATTGTTTTGACATCACTATAGTTGTGATAGGTATTACAATCTGATTGGACCAGTCGTTTCGAGTGCTGTGGCTACTAAAATTAGCTGTAAGTCCACAGTAATCGATTGTCGAGTTCGGGCGCATGATCGTACGTACTAAACCTATGCGCGTGAACTCGACAATTGATTACTGTGGGCTTCGACCGAAAACAGGATGTAAATACAGGTATGTGCGCTGGCTGAAATAACATCATTTTTATTCATATCTTTCACATCTACTGCAGTCAGATTCACCCGTGTTCACTCTGAAGGAATCACTCACATGACCTGTGCACTTGTAATGACACATCAAGGATGTTAAGAGGCTAAAAGCAGGTTTAAAACTTGCCCCATTGAAGTCAACAGGGTGCAAATTTTAAAAAGAGGATAACACGGTGTAGGCAACACCGATTTTTGTCGTTGTTCTCTGTACTGACAGCACTCCAAATTTACAAAAAAATGTTCTCCTTTAAATAATAGCTCTCTCTAGGTCCATTTTGTTGGATCATTTATAATTAGTCAACAAAAAAAATATGCAAATGAGGCAAATAAAAAATTAGGCAATGTTTAAAAATTTAGTCTCACTTCAACTTAGGGAAAATGGCCAGTTATGCTGTAATAAAAAATAGTTATTTTTCCAATACCTTTCACACACAAAAATAAGCTCAAAGAGTGCTTCTAATAAATATAATTTTAAACAGGATGGGACAACAGTTCTGTAAGACGTTTTGGGGCTGTAACTCAGAAACGAAGACCACCAGGAGACTTGGTTGTATCTTCAGCAGGATTCTTTATTGAGAACACGAGCTGTCGTAGCTGCAAGTCTTACTAAGGCAGTGTACATTGTAGTTTATATACATTGAGAGGGCAGTGCTTTAGAAATGGAGACAAAGCACCTGGGTGACGACCTTACACAAAGCAAGTATACAGGTTTAGGAACCTGCCCTAGAGTTTAGAGTGTTACCAATCCTATTCCAATCAGCATAACTATTCAAAGACTGGGACAGGGGCTCCAAGATCTATTAAAGACAGAGGGTGACAGTCTCAGTAATCTGACTCATTTAACTTACAATAGAGAGAACAGGACTGGCAGAAATCTCTTGCTGGAAACTTTGATTAACAGCTGATATCATCATCATAACCTTAAATGTTAAATTCAATGTGCTCTACCTTAGATTTTCATGTTATGTTATGTTATGTTATGTAAGGACATAAGATCAGCAGATCTTATACAGATTCTTAAATTTGTAACTCCACAGGGCCTTCATATTCACATAGGGCCCAACAGTAAGTTCCAGGGAGCCCTCATAGTCCAAGTGCCTTGTTTAAGAGGCCCTGTGTAGGCTATGGGACACATATATTACAGCATTAATAAACATTTGTTTTCATTGTTAATGGGTTTTCTGAACCAAACTGGATTGCGTGGCCTTAAACCCCAGGGCCCCCCCGGGCTTCTGGTAGTCAAGGGCCCCTGGGCACTGGCCCCATAGGCCCGGTCAGTAATCCATCCCTGACCACAAGGCTCAGTACTAGGACCGTTGCTGTTCACTCTGCACATGCTACCATTAGGAGATATCATTAGGAAACATGGAATTAGCTTTCACTGTTATGCCGACGATACTCAGCTGTATATTTCTTCAAAACCTAACGAAACTTACCAATTTACAAAAGTAACAGAATGCATAGCTGATATAAAAAATTGGATGACTCGTAATTTCCTACTTCTAAATTCTGAAAAAACAGAGATTCTAATTATTGGACAAAAAACTTCCTCACGTAATAATCTAGAATACTGTCTAACACTTGATGGCTGCTCTGTTAAGTCTTCGTCGTCGGTTAGGAACCTGGGTGTGCTCTTTGATACCAATCTTTCATTTGAAAGTCACGTGTCTAGTATCTGTTAAACCGCATTTTTCCATCTTAACAATATATCTAAATTATGTCATATGCTCTCATTGACAAATGCGGAACAAATAGTTCATGCGTTCATGACATCAAGGCTAGATTATTGTAATGCTTTACTGGGTGGTTGCCCTGCACGCTTAATAAACAAACTACAGCTAGTTCAAAACGCAGCAGCTCGAGTTCTTACCAGAACCAGGAAGTATGACCATATTAGCCCAGTTCTGTCAACACTGCACTGGCTCCCTATTAAACATCGTATAAATTTTAAAATATTGCTGATGACTTACAAAGCACTAAATGGTTTAGCTCCGCAGTACTTGAGCGAGCTCTTAACGCATTATAGTCCTTCACGTCTATTGCGATCTCAAAATTCCGGCCAGTTGATAATACCTAGAATATCAAAATCGACTGCTGGCGGTAGATCCTTCTCATATTTAGCACCAAAACTTTGGAACAGTCTTCCTACCATTGTCCGGGAAGCAGACACACTCTGTCAGTTCAAAGCTAGATTAAAGACGCATCTCTTTGACCTAGCATTCACATTATAGACTTCTATAATTCAATGTTAGGCTGCATAGATTAGGTCAGCTGGAACCGGGAACACTTCCCATAAATCCTGATGTACTCGTTACATCATCTACGCTAATTTTAGTGTCTTTGTTTATCCCGAGGTTTTCCCGCAGCCTGCCGGATCCAGGCCGTATCCAGATCTGACGAAGGACCTTCGCCTGGACCCGATGACAACGCAGTGCTGAAGCGCCAACTAGTGTCTCCCTATGGAGGATCCCTTTCCCACTCTACAGATAAAGCGTCGTTGGGAAAATTCAATTCGCGTACATACCCCGAAGTGACAAATAAAATAAAATTCTCTATCAAAATTTATAAGGAAAGACCAGTACTTTGTTTAGGCTTGGTTTGTAGGGAATTCCAAACCTGCGCACATATATTCAAACGCACATAACTATAGAACCAGTTCTTAAAGGGACACTCCACCCATTTGCATTAAGCTTTGCATTGTTAGAAACCCAGTCATACTATTGAATGGTCGTGCAACACTCTCTAATTTTCCCCTGAGATGGGAGAAATCCGTTATTTACCTCTTACACTTCCTCCTACAATGACGCAAAAATCGTCATTTTGCGTCATTGTAGGAGGAAGTGTAAGAGGGGGGGATTTCTGTTGAGACTACAACACTCGTTCCTCATCTTTTCCCGGTGATCTCACTATGCAACTCATAGACTGTAAGATGCAACTACGAACACAGAGATAGAGTCCGTCTGCAGCAAAGAATTTCAACGATGACAATTTCTCCTGGACGAAATCTCTGAATCAGACGAGGACACGGACGTTTGTGTTGAGAACTATCCTAGTTTCGCACCGCATATGTTCTGACTGAACATCCAGGTACCATGCAATAATTCACCTTTTCGAAAGAAATACAAACGAGGAGTAATGCACTAATGAGTTCGCTAACTAACTAGACATTTTGTGTAAATGTGAAATGAATTTCAAGCTCTGGTGGTAGCTAGCCTTGTAGACGGAAGAGTGATTCTCTTATAGGCAGATATGCGCTTTCTGGATTAGTGGGAGTGGCTTGCGGAGCTGTGCAATGTGGTGCATTGTGGGAGTTGTTGTCTTTCATACAAATGCGTCCTGAAGTTATTTTTTGTCTTTCCTCGGTCACGAAGGCACCAAATTCCAAATTTATTTTACATTTCGACTACATATATGACCCACTTTAAATAAAAACCAATGTTCAAATGGGTGGAATGCCCCTTTAATGCGCATGTGAACGCCATCAGCGTTTATCACAGGTTCGCGTTTAAAGTCTGTGTAGAGAGAATGGTGTCGTCTTGGTGGCCCCTAATTTAATAACAAATGATTGTTGTGACGGAAGCGAATCAATCAAAACTAACTTTAGCTGTAAAATAACTTTATTAAAGAACCGCTATAAAGCCAAAACAATCTGTTACCTTAAATTATACGTTTATCTCTGTAAAGCTGCTTTGAAACAATGTACATTGTTAAAAGCGTTATATAAATGAAGATGACTTGACTTTTGTTTGGAAAACAAAAGGAAAAGGCCAGAACGGCCGTCCAACCGAGGGCCGTTGGCACAAAAAAAAAAAAGTCTAATAAAGCAGTATGAACAGCCAACAGCAGGGGCACTAATACGATCACTTATATTCTACGTGTAAAAAAACAACAACTGAGGAAGAAGAGTCGGCCTACTAGCCACTGTCAGAAAGTTTGTTTATAAGGCTGCACTTTTAATTTTGCTTACATTATATTTGAATAGTTAAGTTATAGTATATAGCAGTGGTCTCCAACGTGGTGCCTGTGAGTTGCCCGCTAAACAAATTATATTAATAGCCCCAACTGGCCAATAGCGATCCACTGTAATTCGGGGCTCCAGACATAGACTAAATGGTATAATTTTGCGACCTTTTTTCGTGCCGGTGCAACTAAACATTTGCAGTTTTTTTTTCTCTACAAAATTACCCAACTCTCTTTGATTTTACGCTGTCATTTGTGTTTCGTATGAGAAACATGAAATGGCAAACGCTCAAAAAGCGGAACAAAACTTGTTTGATCTGAGCAGCGCAGAGCATTATCAGCTTGGCCCAAAAAACAGCGATCGCGGCCAAAGCAGCTGTGCGGGCTGATCTCGATCACGCGAACATTTTTACACAGAGCTGGACGATCCACTGAGAAGCATTTCAATTCAGCGCAGAATTCTCTATCTCTGTTATAAACACACAGATGAATATGTGATTTAAGCTTGTTAAAAGCCAGATGAAACACGCTGATATAATATTCTCAACATATTGACGCAAAAAACAGGCGAAACATTGTTCCAAGAACAAACCAGTAAGACGACATTTCACTCCACAACTTATGAATTAACTGTAAAACAGTAGTAAAACAAACTTTTTTTTGGCAGAAATGTGCCTGTATATATTCATATGAAAAATGCTTTTATATTAATATAGTCATGTATAAATGTATTAAATGTAATGCAGTAATGTTTTTGTTTAGAAGTTATGGCAGTTTATTTATTTATTTTTGCATTTATAAATACTAAATGTTTGGGCTACTGTTTTTGATAACACATACAATAGGTTTATAGAAAATTTGAATTTTTTTTCAGGAATTGTTTTTTATTTTTTTTATTTTTTTTAAACGCTGAGTCTGAACCAGAATATCAAAATATTTTATTATGTTGCATATGATGGTGAAAAGTAAAAAAGCACCTCCATGTTATATGTATAATAAATATTTTTGAGTATACACACACTCGCACACAAAAAGATTGGAGACCCCTGGTATATAATAACTATATGTTTTATAATTACAAGTTTGTGTAATTTGGGGTTTCTGTTGCCAGTGACACTTCATTATTTGTATTTTATGGCATTGCACATTTTTTGTTTTTATTTGAAGACTGAGGCTTCATTAATAAACACAACCCCAACATGATCATCATTGGTTCTGAGATGTTACTTGCTGATAATATCTTGTCTGATAGGCTACAGTATGTGGAAAATATCAGGACATCCTGGCTAGTGTCTGTCGCACACGGCTAGAGGCGAATGGCCGGATGATGGGCCTATTTGGGAGAAAGTCCAGGGCTGTTTTTTAGCCCCAGTCCGTCCCTGTGTGCGTTTGAATATATGTGCACAGGTTTGTAATTCCCTACAAACCAAGCCTAAACAAAGTACTGGTCTTTCCTTATAAATTAATACAGAATTTTATTTTATTTTATCACTTCGGGGTTGGTACGCGCAAACAAATTTTCCCGACAACGCTTTATCTGTAGAGTGGTAAAGGGATCCTCCATAGTGTTGATTTAAAAATCTTGCTTTCCCCTGTTGTTTGATTTCATGGAAGCAGACACCAGTGATTTTGCCAAGAGATCTCTTATTTATTTTATAAAACATAGGAAGAAGAGACAATGGATAAAACGAAGGTCTTGATTCAGCTTCCTTTCCATCTCTTCCTGATTTTCAGACAGAAGGGCTTGGTTTTTATACCATTAGCCAACATCTCGTCATCTCTCTGCCATAGACAAAGACTATCAGTTATTGTATATACTGACCAGAAAACTGCATTATCAGAAAAACACATGATGTGAAACTCATGACTATAATGTAACTTAAACAGTACATCGCTAGAGAAACATGTGGTTCCCATTAACAATGTATCTCCTTATGCTATGCCCGGTGAAAACACTGCACATACATTTCAGTCTAACTTCAACACACTCAAAGTCTCTCCTCCATGATTCACAAAATACAGTTGATGACAAATGATTATAAATGTATATAAAAATTATAACTCAGATACATAATACTACTGATTAATAATACTACTAATTATGAATATTAATAAAAAGTAATAATAATACTAAAAACAATATTAAATTATGAAATTTGAGTCTTCAATAGGGAGAGACTAGTTGGCACTTCAGCACTGCGTTGTCATCGGGTCCAGGCGAAGGTCCCTCATCAGATCTGGATACGGCCTGTATCTGGCAGGCTGTGGGAAGACCTCGGGATAAACAAAGACACTAAAATTAGCGTAGATAACATTCTTCTTATGATGTAACGAGTACATCAGGATTTATGGGAAGTGTTCCCGGTTCCAGCTGACCTAATCTATGCAGCCTAACATTGAATTATAGAAGTCTATAATGTATTATGTGAATGCTAGATCAAAGAGATGTGTTTTTAATCAGAGTGTGTCTGCTTCCCGGACAATGGTAGGAAGACTGTTCCAAAGTTTTGGTGCTAAATAGGAGAAGGATCTACCGCCAGCAGTCGATTTTGATATTCTAGGTATTATCAACTGGCCGGAATTTTGAGATTGCAATAGACGTGAAGGACTATAATGCGTTAAGAGCTCGCTCAAGTACTGCGGAGCTAAACCATTTAGTGCTTTGTAAGTCATCAGCAATATTTAAAAATTTATACGATGTTTAATAGGGAGCCAATGCAGTGTTGACAGAACCGGGCTAATATGGTCATACTTCCTGGTTCTGGTAAGAACTCGAGCTGCTGCGTTTTGAACTTGCTGTAGTTTGTTTATTAAGCGTGCAGGGCAAACACCCAGTAGAGCATTACAATAATCTAGCCTTGAGGTCATGAACGCATGAACTATTTGTTCCGCATTTGTCAATGAGAGCATATGACGTAATTTAGATATATTGTAACAGTCAAACCTGTTAACATGTTTTTTTTTGGGGGTATTGTAATTATACTACACACCTTGAGGGGGCAACAAGTAGTAATACTCTCAGGTATAAAATGGGTGTAGAGAGTAGAAGTAGTAGATTTGTAATGGAGGAGTAAGCATGCCTTACGAAGCCAGACAAGCACTAGTCCTGATTGGGAAACTGAGAGTTTGATGCTCAATCGGAAGTAAGGATTTTTTATTTTCCTATGTTGACTGGTTGATGTATGAATAGTCATTTTCTTAATGTGATTATTTTTTGTAGAAGGACTTCACATTCTGTGGGATTTGTCTTTCTGTCGCACATGCCTGTTTGGACTCTTGTCTGAAACGCTATGAAGTGAGTTGAGAGGCCATGTGGCTTAATGCTGCGGATCCTGAAACTGGATTACACCCTTACTGTTGTGGATCCTGAAGCTGAATTATACCACATATGTGATTTTGTATCAACACTAAGGTTGGCACTGGGAAGATTTGGGATTTGTGTTCTTGGACCTGAGCTTTCATGGACATTGATTTCTGTAGTGTGGTCAATGAACTTTTTACATCATTATCCTGGTCATTGTCATCTTCGTTGTTATCATCAATCAAAAACATAAGAATTTAATTTATATCTGTACATTGATTCTGAAAATGAAAGTGAAGACAGCATAGTTGATGCCTCTGATTTTGGTTTTCCACCACCTCCACCACCTGCAACAGAGAGAGAGACCTTTTCTGATTCATTTACCAACCTCATTGAACAGCTCACTGATAGATTCAATGTGTTGGAAGAACGAGTTGATGAATGTGTAAAGAACATGAGTGGCTGTATTTCACAAGAGGAATTCCAGAACAAATGTAAAGGGATGGAAGGTCGTTTGATGTATCGAATGGAACGTGAATGTGAGAGAATCAAGAAAGTTGGGGAAATGTCGGTAAAGGAACTCGGTCAATCAATGATAGATTGTTTGAAAAGAAGGGATGTGCAGCTTGAAGCCAAGTTCAAATCACAAATTCCAGTATCCACACCTGTAACATCTCAAATTTGTTGTGGTGCTCATGATGTTGGGCAAAGTCAAAATCACACCTATGAAGTTCAGCAAAGCTCTTTAACAAGTCAAGAGAAAACGATGTTAATGCCCTACAATCCACCGGTCAAATTAGACTTTCCCTGTTTCAGTAATAAGCCAGATGAGGATCCTATTCTGTTCATTGAACGTTGTGAGGAGTACTTTGCAGTTAGACCACTGAGCGATCAGGAAATCTTGGCTTCTCTTAATACAGTGCTTAAGGAAACTGCTAAAGACTGGTGGCAAGCTGAGAGAAGGAAAGTAAATAGTTGGGGGCAATTCAAGGATATCTTCCTACAATCTTTTCTTAGCGAAGATTATGAAGATGTGGCGTCAAGACGGCTGGTGGAAAGAAAGCAAGGGCCCAAGGAGAGCATAAGAGATTTCGCATTTCATTATCGTGCTCTTTGTTTAAGATGGAGGAAGAATATGTCAGAGAAAGACATTGTATTGGCCATATTACGTAACTGCAATCCCCCCCTGGCTAGTTTGTTAAGAGGTACTGTGACAAATGTTGGCGAGCTGGTTAGAATTGGAACACAAATAGAACGTGATTTTGATGAAGCAAAAAAATATTGGAACCAAGTAAATTCTGAAGAGCAAAAAAGAAAAATGCCAGCAAGCACTCGAGTGGTGCAGTCCATCGAAATGCAACATCAAACTGTAACTAAGACGGTCAATATACCTATAATCTTACGTGATAGGTTTTTTTTCAGCCATGGTGGACACAGGTAGTTCATTGTCTCTAATTCAAGAATCAGTCTGGAAACAACTGAATCAGGGTGAACCAAGTCAGCCAAGCAAGGGTCAAACATTTATGTTGGCCAATGGGCAAAAGCAAGCAGCTACTGGAAAGGTGACATGGCAATGTAAAATGCAGGGGCAAAAATTTACTTTGACACTGTTTATATTGAAAGACAGAGATTTAACAGTGCCAGTCAT
Source organism: Squalius cephalus (assembly GCA_022829025.1). Taxonomy (NCBI): domain Eukaryota; kingdom Metazoa; phylum Chordata; class Actinopteri; order Cypriniformes; family Leuciscidae; genus Squalius; species Squalius cephalus. The sequence continues at coordinate 7,847,985 of CM040794.1, forward strand.
TTTAGGAATGGATTTCTTGTTGCATTCTGGGATTGTGCTGGACTTCAGTAAAGCCCAATATGGCTTACCATCTGGAATCAGCCAGGAAGCAAACCAGTTTTTCCCATTTGTGACGCAAGATTCTTCTTCGTCAGTCTATTTCTACTTGGACATACCCACACTTCCCATTGATGACACAGTGTTTGAATCTATACAAAGACTAATAGGTAAAGCAGAGACCACACCACTATACAAGGAAAAATTGGAACATCTGTTGATTGACTGGCCTACTGTATGCTCAAAAGAGATTGGACATTCTAGCATGGTCAAACATCGAATTAAAACCACTGATGAATTGCCAGTCAGAAAAAGGGCATACAGACTTTCTATGGAGAAACAGAAATTTGTTGATGATGAAATTCAGGAACTGTTGAATAAAAAAATCATACGACCATCCAGGGACGTGCACAGACATTTTGAGGGGCAGGGGCTCAAGTGAAATAAAGGGCACTTCTCATAATTACGTTTTTTTTCTTCTTTTTTTAAACAAAAAAGTATATATATTAACGCAACTCTGACTTCCTTTTTTAAAAAATAATTTAAAAAGTTAATTAATTTTATCTTCCTCAAACTCACGCAATTGTTTCATTTTCAAAAGATGTCTACAAAATAATCAGTTCACACAGAAACCATGGTCTCCTTAGTATTCACTAGGTTTATAGAGCAGCAAAGAAAACCATTCCACAATGTGCATGTTTTGAAAACATTTTCTATGCTACTAGTTTCAAGTATATATTTAGAATAACCTAAATAACTGCAGGGCAACGCAGGTAAATAGGATAAACAAAATAACTAAAGCATATCACCTGGTGGTGATATATGCTTATTTTATTACTAACTTATTTTATTACATGGCTTGGTTGAATTCTAATGTAGAATGTATTCTACAATGTATTCTACTGTGCGGAGTATAACAGAGCGTTGCCATGAAAAACAGAGCGTTGCTATGGACTCACAGTTGAACTATACTCCACAGTGATGAATCCTGAAACAAGCTATAAGCTGCATTGGCATAGGAATACCAGTGTCTCTTACAGGATCTTTGTTAAAACTATGGTGGTGGGACCTCGGTTCTTCTAGGGGGGTTCGGGGGCATGCCCCCTTGGAGAAAATTTTGTGCATTTTAATGTTAAATTCATCAATCTGGTGCACTTTGAGAGTTCAAAATTAAAAGCTCCAACCCATATTCAGTGTGCAAATTAAACAAAGAAAAATTCAAACCTCTTTTAGTTACAGTGTCTATTTACATTACACTACATAATAATAGTTATAATATTAATCCAATGACAGTAATAGCCATATTTTGTAAAAACAAATGCACTAAAAAATAAAGGAAACTTTCATAAATAGTTTTGTACCAATTTCTATACTTGAAATAGATAAGCACATGATCTTTTATTTTGACGCAAACTGCATCAAGCTTTTATTTTGGCGGAAAACATGGTTTACAAACGCGTCTCGTTAAATTTCTAGTGAATTGCGGTAATCGTCAACTATGCAGATGTGGAAATAATCTGTAACTGGGTTATGGGTCCCTACACTTATGACATGGCCTAAGTGTTTTTAAAGTAGTTCTGCTTACCGCGGACTCTACACTCTCTCATCTCTCTCCCGATCCTCCTCACTTTCCTCATCATCACAGGAGCTGATGAAGGGCAGAAAACATATATTTTGACACAGCGTCTGCTTTAAAGGCCTGGTTCTATTTTTTCACGCTATTTCTCTGCACATTCCTTGCGTTTCTTCTCCATCTCGCTGACTATTCTGACAGATACACACTGACACTGCTGCACGCTCGCTCACTCGTTTAAAGTTGTGATTGGGCCAGCCCAGTGTCAATCAAGAAAAGAGCCAATGGGCCGCTGATCTACGAGTTTCATGGGCTGGTCTGTCAGAAAAAAAAAAACTAACACTGACTTTTTTTGACCAATGCATTACACTGGCACAAACCCAGCGCCGCCAAAACAAAACGAATGGGCCGTCGATGTACAAATTTTATGGGCCGTTAAAAAATAAATAAAAAATAAAATAAAAAGTATGTATGAGTATGAGATGTATCGGCCCAAAAAGCACGTCGGCCCACTGAAAAAAAGGGCACTTTCTCTCCAGGAATAAAAAGGGCAGGTGCTCAAGCCCCCTTTGATGTCTATGTGTGCACGTGCCTGCGACCATCTGTTTCACCATGGGCATCTCCTGTCGTGGTTGTACCCAAAAAGGATGGAAGTTGCAGGTTGTGCATTGATTATAGAGGCTTAAATGCCAAAACACATCTTGATGCTTACCCCATGCCACAAATCCAGGAAATATTGGAGTCTTTCCATGGAGCTACTATCTTCAGTACACTGGATCTCAAAAGCGGCTATTGGCAACTTGAGATAGAAGAGGATAGCGTACAGAAAACAGCATTTGTGACATCAGCAGGCTTATTTGAATTCTTGCGTTTACCTTTTGGCCTCAACAACTCAGCGGCCTCATTTCAGAGACTTATGGAGACAGTGTTAAGAGCCCTCAAAGGCAAGTGTTGTCTGGTATATATAGATGATGTAGTTGTGTACTCCAAAAACGAAGAGGAACACATCAACGACCTCACTCAGGTATTTCATTGTTTACACAATGCTGGACTTACACTTAACCTAGGAAAATGTAACTTCATGCAACGCAACATCACTTACCTGGGTCACATAATCTCAGCAGAGGGAGTCAAGACGGATCACAACAAAGTCTCAGCCATCAATAATTTTCCCACTCCACAGTCTCTCAAAGATGTACAGCGATTCTTAGGGTTAGCTGGATGGTATCATCGTTTCATTCCACATTTCTCAACAAAAGCAGCACCTTTACATGCCCTCAAGCAAAAAAAATCCACCTGGATTTGGGAAGAAGAATGCCAAAGAGCTTTCAACATCATAAAACAGGACTTGACTCAAGCACCAGTTCTCTTACCGGCAGACTTCAATAAACCATTTTGGGTGCAAACGGATGCAAGCGAGATGGGACTGGGTGCAGTACTTACCCAAGAGATGGAGGATGGTGAAATGATTTGCTCTTATCATCCGATCGTGGTTGTATCTCTCTATTAGTGTTACTCGATCTTAGTGCTGCATTTGACACCATTGACCACAACGTTCTTTTAAATAGATTAGAACATTATGTTGGCATTACGGGAATTGCACTAGCATGGTTTAAATCATACTTATCTGACCGTTATCAGTTTGTAGCAGTAAATGATGAGATGTCTCATCGATCACAAGTTCAGTATGGCGTACCACAAGGCTCAGTACTAGGACCGTTGCTGTTCACTCTGTACATGCTACCCTTAGGAGATATCATTAGGAAACATGGCATTAGCTTTCACTGTTATGCCGATGATACTCAGCTCTATATTTCTTCAAAACCTAACGAAACTTATCAATTCACAAAATTAACGGAATGCATAGCGGATATAAAAAATTGGATGACTTGTAATTTCCTACTTCTAAATTCTGAAAAAACAGAGTTTCTAATTATTGGACAAAAAACTTCCTCACGTAATAATCTAGAATACTGTCTAACACTCGATGGCTGCTCTGTTAAGTCTTCGTCGTCGGTTAGGAACCTGGGTGTGCTCTTTGATACCAATCTTTCATTTGAAAGTCACGTGTCTAGTATCTGTAAAACTGCATTTTTCCATCTTAAAAATATATCTAAATTACGCCATATGCTCTCATTGACAAATGCGGAACAATTAGTTCATGCGTTCATGACCTCAAGGCTAGATTATTGTAATGCTCTACTGGGTGGTTGTCCTGCACGCTTAATAAACAAACTACAGCTGGTTCAAAACGCAGCAGCTCGAGTTCTTACCAGAACCAGGAAGTATGACCATATTAGCCCGGTTCTGTCAAAACTGCATTGGCTCCCTATTAAACATCGCATCAATTTTAAAATATTGCTGATCACTTACAAAGCACTAAATGGTTTAGCTCCGCAGTACTTGAGCGAGCTCTTAACGCATTATAGTCCGTCACGTCTATTGCGATCTCAAAATTCCGGCCAGTTGATAATACCTAGAATATCAAAATCGACTGCTGGCGGTAGATCCTTTTCCTATTTAGCACCAAAACTCTGGAACAGTCTTCCTACCATTGTCCGGGAAGCAGACACACTCTGTCAGTTCAAAGCCAGATTAAAGACACATATCTTTGACCTAGCTTTCACATAATACATTATAGACTTCTATAATTTAATGTTAGGCTGCATAGATTAGGTCAGCCGGAACCGGGAACACTTCCCAAAAATCCTGATGTACTCGTTACATCATGAGAAGAATGGCATCTACGCTAATTTTAGTGTCTGTGTTTATCCCGAGGTTTTCCTGCAGCCTGCCGGATCCAGGCCGTATCCAGATCTGACGAAGGACCTTCGCCTGGACCGATGACAACGCAGTGCTGAAGTGCCAACTAGTCTCTCCCTATGGAGGATCCCACTACCACTCTACAGATAAGGCGTTGTCGGGAAAATCCGTTTCGCGTTCCTACCCCAAAGCAACAAAATAAAATAAAATTCTTTATCAAAATTTATAGGGAAAGACAAGTACTTTGTTTAGGCTTGGCTTGTAGGGAATTCCAAACCTGCATATATTCAAACGCACATAACTATAGAACTCATTCTAAATGCTCATGTGAACGCCATCAGTGTTTCTCACAGGTTCGCGTTTAAAGTCTGTGTAGAGGGAATGGTGTCGTCTTAGCGGCCCCTAATTTAATAACAAATGATCATTGCGACGGAAGCAAATCAATCAAAACTAACTTTAGATGGAAATAACTTAACTCTGCTGTAAAGCCGAAACAATCTCTGTTACCTTAAATTATACGCTTATCTCTGTAAAGCTGCTTTGAAACAATCTACATTGTTAAAAGCGCTATATAAATGAAGATGACTTGACTTGACTTGACTTGAAAGAGTCATTTCATATGCATCCCGACTCCTCAGAGGAGCAGAGAAGTCGTATTCAGTATCTGAAAAGGAGTTTTTAGCAGTCATCTGGGCAGTTGAAAAATGGAGACCATATCTAGAAGGGAGGACATTTGAGGTCATTACCGATCATACTGCACTTACTTGGGTATTTCAACATCCTAAGCCTTCATCACGATTAACTCGTTGGACAATACGGTTGCAGGGTTATGACTTTACAGTCAAATATCGTAAAGGTCATTGCAACGTAGTGCCTGATGTGTTATCCAGGTCACCAGAACAACTATCCTCAGACATTATTGCAGTAGTAAGAGTTTCAAAATCCAGCAACCTACCAACCAACCTACCAGTGGACCTATCTTATATCTCGGCAGAACAGCAAATGGACCCAGAGATTTAAGAGCTTGTCTTAAAGGTAAAATCACAGACGGCCCAAGACATTTCTCGTGTACATTACATGATTGAAAATGGTCTTTTGTTCCGAAGCACGCCAGACAGACAAATAGGTCAGAAACTACAACTCATCATTCCCTCAGATTTACGCAAAGACTTTCTGCATTATGCTCATGACAGTCCTTTGAGTGGACACTTGGGCAGACTTAAAACACTACTCAGACTACTAGACATGGTATACTGGCCGAGTGTAAGATCTGACGTATGGAAGCATTGCAAAGAATGTATCACTTGCCAACAATACAAACCATCCTTGAGCAAATTATCTGGTTACCTCCAATCCACACCCATTGTCGAACCAGGTCATATGATTGGAGTCGACCTCATGGGACCATTTCCAAAGAGTGTTAGGCAGAATGAACACCTTTTGGTCGTGGTCGACTATTGCTCTAAATGGGTGGAGTTGTTCCCATTGAGGCAGGCCAAGGCACCACGAATTGCCCAGATCCTGATAGAGGAGATTTTTACAAGATGGGGCACTCCTGCCTATCTTGTTTCTGACAGAGGGGCTCAGTTTACTTCTAATTTACTTAGCCAAGTATGCAAGCAATGGGGAGTTGTCCAAAAGATCACAACCGCCTATCATCCACAAACCAACCTCACTGAACGCATCAACCGAACCTTGAAGACAATGATGGCATCTTATGTAGAAGAACAGCATCGACATTGGGACCAATGGTTGCCTGAATTCCGGTTTGCAATAAATACTGCTTGGCAGGAGAGTACCGGCCATTCCCCAGCACAGATTGCCTTAGGTCGAAACTTAAAAGGTCCAGTAGAAAGAGCAATTCAACTCCACAAGATGCCCGATCCAAATAGTCCCATCTATCCAGTGCTTGACAGACATCATCACCTCCTCCGTCTGGAAAAAGAGAATGTAGAAAAAGCACAAAACAAACAACAGCGATATTACAATCTGCGCCGCAAACAAAATCAGTATCAAGTTGGAGATGTAGTTTGGGTACGCGCTCGCTCATCCATTGTCCAGAGCAGAGGAGGGTTTCATGGCTAAGTTGTCTGGTAGGTGGAAGGGACCAGCCAGAATAATTAAGTGTTTAGGCCCAGTCAATTACTCTGTTTCTTTGCTTACTGGCCCTGAAACGATAGATACTTATCATGTGCAGAATCTAAAACCTTGCCATGGATATGTCAAGTCTTAAAGTGAGGGGGTGCATATGTAACAGTCAAACCTGTTAACATGTTTTTTGGGGGGGTATTGTAATTATACTACACACCTTGAGGGGCAACAAGGAGTAATACTCTCAGGTATAAAATGGGTGTAGTGAGTAGAAGTAGTAGATTTGTAATGGAGGAGTAAGCATGCCTTACGAAGCCAGACAAGCACTAGTCCTGATTGGGAAACTGAGAGTTTGATGCTCAATCGGAAGTAAGCATTTTTATTTTCCTATGTTGACTGGTTGATGTATGAATAGTTATTTTCTTAATGTGATTTATTTTTTGTAGAAGGACTTCACATTCTGTGGGATTTGTCTTTCTGTCGCACATGCCTGTTTGGACTCTTGTCTGAAACGCTATGAAGTGAGTTGAGAGGCCATGTGGCTTAATGCTGCGGATCCTGAAACTGGATTACACCCTTACTGTTGTGGATCCTGAAGCTGAATTATACCACATATGTGATTTTGTATCAACACTAAGGTTGGCACTGGGAAGATTTGGGATTTGTGTTCTTGGACCTGAGCTTTCATGGACATTGATTTCTGTAGTGTGGTCAATGAACTTTTTACATCATTATCCTGGTCATTGTCGTCTTCGTCATTATCATCAATCAAAAACATAAGACTTTCATTTATATGTTGCTGGTTCTTGAGTGGAAAAACATGTAAGATCTTTTGTGTGTCTATGAAAGGGTTTGAAAGATAAAAAGATGCAATGAATGAAAAAGTATTTATTTATTGTTTTCTGCATGTGACAGATTTGTTAAGATTGGTAATAAACATTTCTAGTGTGTACATTAAAACAACATATAGTTAGTGAATCCCACCCTATAAAAAATCAGATTTATAGCTTATTCCTTTGTGAGGTTAAGGAAGCAGTTATAATATTTTTAAGATGGAAAAATGCGGTTTTACAGATACTAGACACGTGCCTTTCAAATGAAAGATTGGTATCAAAGAGCACACCCAGGATCCTAACTGACGACGAAGACTTAACAGAGCAGCCATCGAGTGTTAGACAGTATTCTAGGTTATTACGTGAGGAAGTTTTTTGTCCAATAATTAGAATCTCTGTTTTTTCAGAATTTAGAAGTAGGAAATTACTAGTCATCCATTTTTTTTATATCAGCTGTGCATTCCGTTAATTTAGTGAATTGGTAAGTTTCGTTAGGTTTTGAAGAAATATAGAGCTGAGTATCGTCGGCATAACAGTGGAAGCTAATTCCATGTTTCCTAATGATATCTCCTAATGGTAGCATGTACAGAGTGAACAGCAGCGGTCCTAGTACTGAGCCTTGTGGTACACCATACTGAACTTGTGATTGATGAGACATCTCTTCATTTACTGATAACGGTCAGATAAGTATGATTTAAACCATGCTAGTGCAATTCCACTAATGCCAACATAGTTTTCTAGTCTATTTAAAAGAATGTTGTGGTCAATGGTGTCAAATGCAGCACTAAGATCGAGTAACACTAATAGAGAGATACAACCACGATCGGATGATAAGAGCAAATCATTTGTGACTCTAACGAGAGCAGTCTCAGTACTATGGTACGGTCTAAATCCTGACTGAAAATCCTCGCAGATATCATTTCTTTCTAAAAAGGAACATAGTTGTGAGGATACTGCTTTTTCTAATATCTTTGACAGAAAAGGTAGATTCGAGATCGGCCTGTAATTGACTAATTCTGTAGGATCAAGTTGCAGCTTTTTAACAAGTGGTTTAATCATAGCCAGCTTAAAGTTTTTTGGTACGTATCCTAGAGACAAAGATGAATTAATGATATTAAGAAGAGGATCTATGACCTCTGGGAGCATCTCTTTCAGTAGCTTAGTCGGTATAGGGTATAGGGTCTAGGGTCTAACATACAAGTTGTCGATTTAGATGAATTAACAACTTTTCAAAATTCTTCCTCTCCTATAGCAACGAATGAATCAAATTTTTCCTCAGGGAGACTACAATGCACTGCCTGATGCGATACTGTAGTAGACGGTTGCATAGTTATAATTTTGTCCCTGATATTATCAATCTTATAAGTGAAGAAGTTCATAAAGTCATTACTGCTGTGCTGCTTGGAAACTTCTGGGTTTGAAGCTTTATGTAAGCAATAAGGTACGAGAGGGTGTGCTGTATCGTGAATAAGTAACGGCTGAAGGGCGTTGTTAGGCACGATGCGAAGCAGAGTGCCTGCAATCCCTTCAGCCGTTACTTATTCACGATACAGCACTTGCCTCGAGTACCTTATTGCTTTTATAAAACGGTTGCCACACAATACAAATATTAAAGCCGAAAAATATTTATCTATGCAACTTTCATGAAGTACAATCACTAAAAGCATTCCTTCCGCTGGAAAAAATAGTCCCTGACTGTAAACAGCAACAGAAGTTACATACATTATTTCGCCAATAGATGGCAGCAAAGACTGTCTGTCTTATGAATGAGTCAGTCGGTAGAGAAGACTTTTATATTGAAAAGACTCAAACTTGTTTTCACGGAGAAGGAAGACGCAACTGTTGGATTACATATTTATTAAATGTTTAATTTAGTTTTTCCACTGCAATAGTATATAAACTGATAACGTTTAGTAGACTGATTTCAGATAATTATTGAGTCTCCAGCAAAGAGTCTCCTTTCCTGCCAGATCTGTTTTCTCTATTGTGTTTTAAATGAATCAGATCACTGAGATTCTCACCTTTCGGAGCCCAGACGTTGAATAGTTAGGTTGATGGACTTTCTCCTTATTGTCTTTAATGGCTCTTTGAGTCCCAGTATCACTCAGACTGATTGGATTAGCACATATGCATTTGAGTGGTTATGCTGATTGGATTGAGACTGCCGGTCTGGGGCGGGTTCCTTAACCTGTATACTCCTTTACATGCTTTGTTTGAATTTGTCTCCACCCCCAAAAGTCCCTCCTCCTAAAAAGCCTATAAGATACCATGTAAAGTTATGTTAGATTAGATCATGTTGGAAGTACTGCAGCCACGTACAGCGGAGTTCTCAATAAAGAATAACTTCTGTTGAACGTGATCCCAACTGTCTCCTGGTCTCTGCTTCGATGAAAGAAAACTTTACAACAGATGGTGCCCCGTGACCCGGATGGAGACAAAGGAAACTCAAAGAATTTTAAGCTCAAAGAACTGAATCTTGAAACTTCAAGCTCAACAAAAGATCTGACAAAGATTGCCAGACTGAATCTTTCCAGCTTCCTCCAGATTGAAAACTTCAACCTCCAAAAAGATCTCAATGCCTGACTGAGTTCCAGACTGAATCTTGAAACTTCAAGCTCAAAGATCTCAACAAAGCTGACTGAGTTCCAGACGAAATTTTTCTGTACAACCAACGATTCGGTGAGTTTCACTCCATTCAAAGAACCAATGCAGACCAGTACAAATGTGTTTTTTCCTCTGCGCCGTTCAGAGAAGAAGTTAACAAACAGCTGTAGAGTTTGGTTAACTAAAGATAAGCCTCTAAAAAAGTTTTTCTTTTAGAGATGAAATTTATCCTCTGTTGTTGGCAGGGAAGATTAACAGTTACATGTTAATATTGTGTGTATGCTCTTGATCTGTAAGTTAGAGAAAGTTAGCATCAAGTGCTAATAGTTGGTATCCTTTGCTTTAGGCAGAGAAGAATTAGCTTTACATGGTAGTTATTTCTGTTGATCCTCTGTTCTTGTCAGCAGGGAAGTTAAGTGTGGTAATTTGGAAAGTTAACAATAGTTAAGCTGTGTTAACAAGTGTACCCTCTATTGTAGACAGTAGAGAGAAGTTTTAATGTTGTTTTTTTTTTTTTTGTGGTAACAGAAATTCACAAAATGTTTAGGAAAAGTACTAGACTGATTACACCTTTTTGGACAGATAGGGAATTCAAGTCTTTGTTATCAGAGCACATGGACTCCATCGTGACTGAGAAAGTCAGATTGAATTTAACAAAGAAATTTGGCATTGATGCAGACAAAGTGTGGTCAATTGAAGATTGTAAGAAGGTACTAGGAGAAAGTATTCGCAAGAACAATGTGAAAGCCATTATCTGTTGTCACAGAGAATTTGGTTTAACACTAGCTACAGAACAGTCTAAGCGCAACTCAGAGCTAGAGAAACAGATCAAAGAGCTCTGTGCTAGATTATCTTCTGTGACTAAGAAAGTAAACCGCAACAAAGATGCAGAAAAAACTGATGTGGTAGAAGTTAGTCAGCCTGATAACAATTATCCTGACTTAAAAGCTTTCTTTGAAACAGATATAGCCGTCCAATCAGTAACTGATGAGCCTGTAGATTCAGTGCAGGTTTGTGGGGCTAGGAAAAGATCTCAGGGAACTGAAAGTGTTACTCACAACTCTTCTGTTGTCCAAATACAAACTGTTGTCAAAACATCTTTAGGTCCTAAAGATATTGAGAGAATTGCTGAAAGTTTGCCATCAGTGCAAAGAAATTTTTCTGAATTTAGAAGAGCATTGTTCAGTAAAATGCATCTTTACGACATGTCGTTGCCGGAAGTCACACAGCTGATGTCACAAATTCTAACTGAATCTGAATTCAACAATTTTGAGTCTGCTGTTACTTCCGAACTGCAACATGTCAGTAAAGGCGATTTGAGAGAAAGTGTTTTGAAAATCCTAAAGAATATCTTAGGACCCAAAATCGATTGATCGAGTTACTAGCTGTGTACAAGAGAAAGAAGAAACTGTGAGTGAATATACTGAGAGGTTCTGTCAGGTAGCTGCAGTGTACAGTGGAATTGCAGACACTCCAGAAAAGGTGCTAGGTGATAATGGTCCCCTAGTTTGCGCATGGTTTCAGGGTCTTCTGTCAGAACATAAAAATGCATTGCCTTACTTAGAATTAACATGGTCCAGTAGAACCCTGCAAAACAACTTGGACAAGTTAGCTACTTGGGAAAGAGACTCTGATGTCAAGGCAAGGGTAAAAATTGCAGCAGCATCCTTTAAGGGCAACACAGAGAAACAGAAACGCAAAAGCCATAGAGAAGCCAGTTGTTCTTACTGTGGCAAGCACGGACATTTTGGAAATGAGTGTAGGAAAAGCAAAAAGAACTTTAAAGATGTAAATAAGGTTACTCAGCTTCTGCTTAGCCTGCTTGATACTCTGAAGCAGCCCCTTCCCTCTTTGTTAAACTCGAAGGGCAACTTGATACAGTGTTAACCATTTAGGCTGTGATTGCTTAATTTCCCCAGTGACTCACAACAAAGATGAAAGACTTATTTTTGTTTAATAGAACAAAAGGAAAGTGACTGTCTCAGCCTTTCTTTGGGAGACATTAAGTAAGACTCACAGCCTTTAATGTTATACCACAGAATATTCCAGTCAGACACCTCTGTTATGATGTTCTATTAGGACTGATGTTACACTGGAGAATGGAAATGTGCCAATTTTCTCACACACTGTACAGTGTGTACACAACACAGGGACAGAATAGGACACACGGACAAATGAGGTGCCCTGGGAAGAACTGAACGCAACAGACTTCGGGGGTGAACCCAGGGTGAAGACACTACCTCATAGGCCTTTCCCCATTTAGTCCATCCTTACCTCACTGGTCCATAGGTGTCGAATCAATTAAGATTAGGAAAAGAAAAAACACTATACGATCACAATGTTTTCTGTAATATAGTTATATGTAAAAACTATATGGTCACCAGAAGTTTTAGACGTAAAACCACTATACGATCAAATAATTTGTGGAAGAATGAAGTCTATGCACGAATACTGCTGGTCTGCCGTTTCTTTGTTTTCTTGTGTTACAGGTATGTGTTGATGTCTTCGCAAGCGGAAACCTGGTGTAAAGCATCACCTCAGATATCCATGAACAAGCCTCATGAGGGACGAGTCATCAGAGCGACTCTACGTGCGAAATGGACTCTACAGGAAACAGACTTCACAGCAATTCAGGCGCCATGGACTTTCCAGACTTCCACTCTTATGCTACATGGTTTTCTGTGTAATCATGTAGTTTATATGACATTTTACACCCTGCGTCGCAGGTGTCAACAGTTATGGTTTCGAGAAGAACTATGACACTCATGTAAATCAAGGACACAACACAGAATAAGTTATACGTGCCTGTAACTTACACAAGTTACAAGAATGAACATATGCTATGTGCCTGTAACTTACATAAGTTACAAGAATTAACTTTTAAGTGTATAAATTTGTATTTTTGTGAGAGTTATTAGAACTCTCAAAGGGGGAAGTGTTGGATTACATATTTATTAAATGTTTAATTTAGTTTTTCCACTGCAATAGTATATAAACTGATAACGTTTAGTAGACTGATTTCAGATGATTATTGAGTCTCCAGCAAAGAGTCTCCTTTCCTGCCAGACCTGTTTTCTCTATTGTGTTTTAAATGAATCAGATCACTGAGATTCTCACCTTTCGGAGCCCAGACGTTGAATAGTTAGGTTGATGGACTTTCTCCTTATTGTCTTTAATGGCTCTTTGAGTCCCAGTATCACTCAGGCTGCGTTCGAAACCGCATACTTCCCTACTATTTAGTATGGGAAAAAGAGTAGGCGAGCGAAAAAGTATGTACGGATCCAAAAGAGTAGGCGAGAATTACCTGGGTGACGTACTAAATATCGCGAGATTCGTACTTAAGTGCGTTCGAATATGCCTACTTTCCTACTATATAGTAGGCGAAAACAGTGCGTGAAGGAAGCAGTACGTTCGAAACATCAGCATTCATAAAAGAGTAGGCGAGAAGTTCCCGGATGGCTTACTGCTTCCGGCCAGATTTGAGTGCTCAACCGATGGATACTCTTCTATCCCAGGAGGCCACGCGAGAGGATACGTCATAAAAAAGGATACGTCATACTCGAACATGACAGAAAGGATGACGGACGAGAGTGTTTTCAAATGTGAGTATTACAAATCAAATGATCGCATGTGTTGAACTACTGTACAGTAAACTGTTGAATTGTTGAAGGTGTAAAGACGCTATATAGTATGGTAAATTTGTCATTTTGCAGTAAATCACATTTTATTATGTATAGCTAACAGAGGAGCTCCAGTAAGGACACATACGTCTCCAAAGTGGATTTGCATACATTTTAAACCATATACATCTTAAATACATTTTACTAAATGTCTATTTAATATCTGCCAAGAAAATCTTCTATGAGAATTGCAGATTACTACGTCTAATAGATATGAAATAGACATCTGTGTGATGTATGTGTACTATTGTTTAGGAGAATTCACTGTTGTCAACACTGTTTTCATTAGACGAATGTTTAATAAATTTACATAAAGTAACTAAACATAAGTAATCTATTTCATTTGTCCATTAGTGCTGTTGAAAAATTGTGGAACATTTATGATCAACATGTAAATGTAGTATTGAGCTCATAAATCACAGCGGTAATGTGAATCTTGTCTGGATGTTACAGGGACATATGAACACGTGTGTTTATCCGCTGGAGAGTGGCTCATGAAGCTGAATGCTGCCATCAAAGGCTTTGAGTGAGTATACTACAGAAATGAATAACAACAATAATTTCAATATTAAGTTGTAGTTTATTTTAATTATTGTAATTTTTTAAACAGAGATATTACAGCACTTTTCTGATTCTTGATTTCTGTGCATTTGCTGCACAGCTTTTGTGGTGGAGCAGGACCTGCAAGGAAAGATGATGGCGGCATTTATGAAAAAAAAGCTTTTTTGTCTTCTAAATAATACTGAAATCAAATGATATTGTGCTGTTAAAATGACTGCTTTTGTGTTATGTTTGTGGGATCTGAAATGTCAGCAGGCTGGTGTGAGGACTGAGGATGAAGAGCCCAGAGCTGAATCCTGGAGATGGTGCCATGGACGAGACCCTCCATCACTCCACCTGCCCTTACGAGACCCTCCATCACTCCACCTGCCCTTACGAGACCCTCCATCACTCCACCTGCCCTTACGAGACCCTCCATCACTCCACCTGCCCTTACGAGACCCTCCATCACTCCATCTGCCCTTACGAGACCCTCCATCACTCCACCTGCCCTTATGAGACCCTCCATCACTCCACCTGCCCTTACGAGACCCTCCATCACTCCACCTGCCCTTACGAGACCCTCCATCACTCCACCTGCCCTTACGAGACCCTCCATCACTCCACCTGCCCTTATGAGACCCTCCATCACTCCACCTGCCCTTATGAGACCCTCCATCTCTCCACCCTCCATCACTCCACCTGCCCTTATGAGACCCTCCATCACTCCACCTGCCCTTATGAGACCCCTCCATCACTCCACCTGCCCTTATGAGACCCTCCATCACTCCACCAGCCCTTACGAGACCCTCCATCACTCCACCTGCCCTTATGAGACCCTCCATCACTCCACCTGCCCATACGAGACCCTCCATCACTCCACCTGCCCTTACGAGACCCTCCATCACTCCACCTGCCCTTACGAGACCCCTCCATCACTCCACCTGCCCTTATGAGACCCCTCCATCACTCCACCTGCCCTTATGAGACCCTCCATCACTCCACCAGCCCTTACGAGACCCTCCATCACTCCACCTGCCCTTATGAGACCCTCCATCACTCCACCTGCCCATACGAGACCCTCCATCACTCCACCTGCCCTTACGAGACCCTCCATCACTCCACCGGCCCTTATTGCCTCAGATTGTGAAGCACAACACATCACGCAACAACCTCAGCGCCTTCAGCCTACATACATGATTGTAGTTTAAATAAAGCTTTGTTTCATGTGTTGACTTGTATGCATTTGTTTGTGTTATGGTGACTTTCATTCATTCTTTTACTAATTTATTAATATTTCTCATTGTTGTCGGTAAATAAAATATAATTAATGAATGAATGCTTTAATTAATTGTTTGAATGAAAATGTAGATATGTTCACTATGCACATCTAGAGTGTATTCATGCATAGCTATGTCATATGACATACATTACATTTTGTTTGTTTTATTGAATTATTTCATTTTCAGTAAAAAGTAATATAATTAAGTATTGGTCAGCATTTATCGTTGTTATTATTGTATGTTTTGGGGTGGGATAGCAATGCAATTCATTCTGGGGTAATATTAATTTTTAATATTAATGATACTTAAATTTTTCGAGTATAAAATCAACAGTTTTCTCCAAAGCCGAATCTTCACACAGCTGCCCTTTGTGCAGACATTACAAACGCTGAGGAAAACCATTCTAGGTAGGGCTGTGGAGTTACTGATGTTATGAGGGGTGTGTATGTATGTGTGTGTGTGTATATATAGATATAGATATATATATATATATGTATATATATGTATGTATGTATGTATATCATGGGTTTGCATACATAATATGAGATTTTATACACAGGAAAAAAGAAGCTACAGGGTTGAATATCTTAATATATATTTTCTTAAATAATTCATTATAATACATTTGAAAAAAATATTTTTTGTTATTTGTAGGCCTGTGGGATGAAACAAGAGTTAAATTCAACAAGAAAAAGGAAAACAAGCACTAAGCCACTTTTGCTTGTGGATGAAAATGTTTGGATATAAAATAAAGAAATTAACAACATATTCAAGAGATGACAATTTTAGGATTTCGTAATAAAATAAATAATATCAGATAAAAGGATAAAACGGTGGGTCACATTAGTAGGGTTAAATATAAGAACTTAAATCAACCCTAAATGTATTCACAAAATAAATGGGCAGCAGTTTCTTCAAAAAGACCACAAATTGAGCAAGTTTAATCAATATAAAGATATTTACAGATAGATTAATTAAACGTGTCATTCAAATCTTTTAAGTTGTTGTGCGTGTGATAACGCGTCGTAGGTCACATGATAACGTCAACATGGCAGATGTCCGGTTCGCATTCATACTCAATGAGATCTGGCTATAAAGTACCTACTCTTTTAGCGCTCGTTAAGTAAGTACTTATTGAAATTAAGTACCTACTCATTGAGTATGGGGTTTCGAACGCAGCCTCAGACTGATTGGATTAGCACATATGCATTTGAGTGGTTATGCTGATTGGATTGAGACTGCCGGTCTGGGGCGGGTTCCTTAACCTGTATACTCATTTACATGCTTTGTTTGAATTTGTCTCCACCCCCAAAAGTCCCTCCTCCTAAAAAGCCTATAAGATACCATGTAAAGTTATGTTAGATTAGATCATGTTGGAAGTACTGCAGCCACGTACAGCGGAGTTCTCAATAAAGATTAACTTCTGTTGAACGTGATCCCAACTGTCTCCTGGTCTCTGCTTCGATGAAAGAAAACTTTACAACACAACTGACAGATGACTAACGTTATAGGCACGGGAATATAACTGTTAAAAGGACAAGATATCGCAGTGGACATTCAAACGGATTATTTTATTATGAATATAGGACTGACCTGAAGGAAAATGCATTGTTGTCTACTGTGAATGCAGGTAACTTTACACTCGCTTTCTCGATCTCTCACGCTTCAATGAACAATATCAATGAGATCACACATGTTTAACCCTCTGGGGTCTGAGCTGTTTTCTGGGCCCTGGAGGTGTTCTGACATGCTCTGACATTTGTGGTTATTTCTGTTACTTGTGACATTTTCATGGCTAAAGTCTGATTACACTGTATTCAGCACAAACTCTGCTACAATAATATATCAGCAGCATGTGTGTAAAAGTTTGTAGTTTTGAGATAATGACATTTATGCGTGGTTTGTGAAAATACAAAAAAAAATTCTCACTGAAATAAGGCCATGAAACCCATACTGATTATTTTTTCACAAGACTTTTGAAAATTGTATGACGTAGCCTAGAATATTTGCTCTAAAACTATGTGAAAATCACCCTGACTGCTCATTCAGAGAAGACAATACATTGATTTAAAATTTTTACGACGTGTTTTGTGTGATAAAGCTTTGTGTGGGAGCTCATTAATATGTAATTTTCACACCTGAGAAAGACAAAGACCCTCCCCTAACGGCCCTATTAGGAGCTATCAGGCCATGCCATTCTGAGCAACCTTGCACAAAGAATGAGGAGATTTAAAAAAGAATGGCTTTTAGACTGTTTGGATTTATTTACAACACAACATAATCCAAATATACACAACAAATGACAAAAAAGCACTCATTGAAAACAATGATCCAAAGAAAGAGACCTTTGTGCCATTCCTAAAAACATTGTACATACCTTTCATTTCCAAGGTGTTTGATTTTCACTTTACCATGTTCATGTACAGAGACTCGTGTGAATGTTGAAGTCAGCAGGACTCAGTGGCATCTGGGCCCTGAAAGAAAAAAAAAGTGAACATACTGATATCAAGAGAAAGGCCTGCACGATTTTGGGAATACATTTTAGATTTTTCTGGTTAAAATTGCTTTTTAAAATTCACAGAATACACACACACACACACAAATGTTTCCAACAATATATAATATAATGAACACCAGGTTTGTTGTGCCTTGTAGGCATAGGCTATGCGCAGTGCTGCATAAAATAATAACAATAACCAATAGCAGCATATAAATCTTCCAAAAGATTTCAGTAACAACTAAGCTAGAGAAAAATATATTGATTATCATGTTACTTCAGATGTTTCCATTCGTTATGATGATATGAAATGAGATAATAGTAAAAACATGAAGCCGTTTGGTGCGTTTTGCTTTTCAAACGATCCAAAATATGATACATTCAAACGCAATCGCGCTCAAATATAAAACATTATGGTTACCATATATATATCTACGTTTGAGCAGATATCCACAAACACAGTAACAGTAAACACGGGTCTAAATATTATAATATTCACCATATATCTAGCACCAGTTCAACTGCAATGTGAAATTTATGCAACAATAACAAACTAATATGTAAGAATTTCTTACCTTACATCTTTCTTGTCTTCAAATCGCGTTCTTCTTCTTCTGGGGTAAAGCCAATGTAAGCTCACGGCGCGTCTTTCAAACTCGACGAAAAGCAGAGACTGATGAAGTGTTTTGTTTTTGAGGTAATGAGCGCGTTCGCATTCCATGTGGAGATTTGCGCGAGTGGGCGTGGTCAAATTTTAAAAAATTAGGAAGCGTTTGAGAAGCTGGACATCTTGTTGGTTTTATACAAATTACTTAAACAGAGAATATTTGTTTTCAGTTTGAATCTGATCATTTAAAAGTACACACTTAAATGTTTATAAAGGTATACGGCTCATAAATGTGTGACAAGTATTCGCTGAGTTTTGTTTCAGTTTATAGACGTGCTCAAGAAAAAAAAGTTCACCGCGACGGAGAGGCAGAACGCACACCCTGTTTATTTTCTTTATTTTACAAAAGCACAATGTTTTGATTTGATTGTAAGTGGACACATACAAAAGTAGAAATATCACAGATTCTTTTTTTATATTTCTTTTTTCTGTATGACGGAGTAATTAAGTTGGCTTGAGAGAGCCAACTTACTGAAATCCTATTTAAACTTATTAAGTTGGCTTGAGAGAGCCAACTTACTGAAATCCTATTTAAACTTATTATTATTATTATTAAGTTGGCTTGAGAGAGCCAACATATTGAAATCCTATTTAAACTTATTAAGTTGGCTTGAGAAAGCCAACTTACTGAAATCCTATTTAAACTTATTAAGTTGGCTTGAGAAAGCCAACTTACTGAAATCCTATTTAAACTTATTATTAAGTTGGCTTGGGAAAGCCAACTTACTGAAATCCTATTTAAACTTATTATTATTCTTCTGAGACTAAAAAATCTGACTCTAACTCCTCCTAGAGCTTTAACTCTACAAACTCCAAACTCGGGTCAGACCTTCAGACTGTTCTGACTTAGTGTGCTATATCTTTTCAGACTGATTTGACTTTCAGTTTTCTTAAAAATTAATATTAAAAACCATAAAAATCCCATAGACTTTCATTGCAGACTGCTCAAAATGAGCCAAGACTACGGTGGCCCATTAGTGTACAAACCAAAAACTCAAATCTAAACTCTCTAAAGCCCTAGACTCAGTTAAACTACCATTCTATATCTATCTATCTATCTATCTATCTATCTATCTATCTATCTTCAAACATTATCTATCTATCTATCTATCTATCTATCTTCAAACCTTATCTATCTATCTATCTATCTATCTATCTTCAAACCTTATCTATCTATCTATGCTACAATCAGTAAATCATACTTAAACATGGTAAATCATGGTATACTATAGTAAATCATAGTAAACTATGGTAAATCGTGGTAAATCATGGTAAACTATGCTAAATCATGCTAGAATCAGTAAATCATACTTGAACATGGTAAATCATGGTATACTATAGTAAATCATGGTAAACTATGGTAAATCGTGGTAAACCATGCTAGCAACATGGTAAAAAAATTCTAGCATCATGCTAGCAACATAATCATGCTAGCATGGTAAACTATGGTAAATCATGGTAAACTATGGTAAATCGTGATAAACTATGGTAAATCATGCTAGAATCATAGTAAATCATACTTGAACATGGTAAATCATGGTATACTATA
>CM040794.1:7873100-7923878 GCA_022829025.1 Squalius cephalus
CAGCACTGATAATTTGCCTGAATCAGTATTTAAGCGAATATCATTTATTATCTTTATGAGCGCTGTCTCGGTGCTGTGGTGCGGTCGGAAACCAGATTGAAAATTGTCAAAGTATCCATTCGAGCTTAAGAATTTGTTCAGCTGATTGAAGACAACTTTTTCAATGATCTTGCCTATAAAAGGAAGATTTGAGATCGGTCTATAGTTGCTTAATATGGTCTTATCCAGATTGCTCTTTTTCAGGAGGGGCTTGACAATTGCAGTTTTCAGGGAGTATGGAAAACTCCCAGAGCGAAGTGAGACATTTACCACTTCTAGGAGATCTGCTTCTAAACTGTTTATCACACTTTTGAAAAATGATGTGGGAAGTGTGTCAAGAGCGCATGTTGATGTTTTAAGGTGCTGTACAGTTTCTTCCAAAATTTTGCCATCAATTTCTTTGAAATCAGACATAGTAACTACTTTCTCAGGTGGTTTGATCTGTCTGACCCCAGTGCAACTCAAGGATGTGCTGATCATCTTTCTGATATTACTGATTTTCTCAGAGAAGAAAGAAGCAAACTCACTACACTTGTTCTCTGAGAGCATTTCACTGGGAATCTGGCTTGGAGGGTTTGTCAGTCTCTCTACAGTAGCAAAAAGAGTGTGTGTGTTGTTTAAATTGCTGTTTATAATATTTGAGAAGAAAGTCTGTCTAGCTTTGCCTAGTTCCATATTGAAAGCATGAAGGCTGTCTTTGTAGATGTTATAATGGACTACAAGTTTAGTCTTCCGCCACATGCGCTCTGCTTTTCTGCATTGTCTTTTCATATTTTGCACTGCTGTTGAGTTTCTCCAAGGTGCTTTTTGTCTGCCACTCTTCTTCCTGACTTTGACAGGAGCAATATCATCAATTATACCTTTAACTTTTGAGCTAAAAGAATCAAGGAGAAAATCAACAGAGTCTGCAGATATGCTTGGTGTTAAGGATATAGCCTTCATAAATAGTACACTGGTGTTCTCATTTAAGCATCTCTTCTTGACAGACACAGATCTAGCTTCAGTGGCAGGAGAGATCAATATATCAAAGAAAATACAGAAATGATCAGACAGTGCTACATCCTTAATAACAATCAATGAAATGTTTAGACCCTTACTGATAAGTAAATCTAGAGTGTGTCCACGATTGTGTGTGGGTCCATGTACATGCTGAGTCAGATCAAAAGTTTTTAAAACAGTTTTGATTTCTTTAGCCATATTGTTTTCTGCATTATCTATGTGAATGTTAAAATCTCCTGCAATGGCAAAACAGTCAAACTCTGAGGTAATTGCTGATAACAGTTCTGTCAAGTCCTCAGCAAAGGCTGGAGAGTATTTTGGAGGCCTGTAAATAATGATAAGTAAAATGCGTGGAGCACCTTTTAACACAATACCCAGATATTCGAAAGAAGGGTAATTCCCAAATGATATTTGCTTACATTGATAGATATCTTTAAAAAGAGCAGCTAGACCCCCACCTCTCTTAACAGCTCTGCAGACACTCATAAAAGTAAAGTTCGGAGGGGCTGCTTCATTGAGGACTGTTGCACTGCAGCTGTCTTCTAGCCAGGTTTCATTTAGAAGCATAAAATCCAGGTTGTTTGTGGTTATTAAATCATTAACTAGAAGTGATTTATTTTTAAGTGAACGAATGTTTAAAAGTGCTAACTTAACTTTTGTCCCCACATCAATCTTACTTTGACGTGTAATAGGCACCAGATTAGTTAGGTTTGCTGCACGGCTATTGAAGGCCTTAGACTTTCTATCTTGTAATAGAACAGCAATAGAGAAAGATACAGGCACACTGGGTTCCCGCTTGTTCTGTAAACATTTGAGAAAGTTACTGTTATCAGAGCGGGGACCCAAAACACATCACTGAGAGCTGGTATCAGTTGATTTTGGTTCACCTCGAGCAGATGGAGGAGGGTGTGGGCCCTGGCGTTGTGGCAGAGGCCGAAGAGCTCTCACAGGAGGGGGAGGGCGAGCTGGGCCCGCAGGCTTTGGTGCGGGTGGTAATGGTGCCTGTCGTTTTTTGGTTGGTATCTGGGGGCTTGCAGCAAAAGAGTGGGATAGTCTGGTTCCAGCATACACCAGTTCTTCCATTTTCTGTGAGAAACACAGTAGTGGCGATGCTGGGGAGAGGGATAGCGTGTCTGGTGAAAGGGGCTGTTGCTCTGGTGTTATAGGAGGGTTAGGGTTAGGGTTAGGGTTAGGGTTAGGGTTAGGGTTAGGTTAGGGAAAATGAAGATCCAAGCCCCAGACCTAAGGTCTGAGTCTGGTTTTGCTCTGGCCCTACCTCCACTGACCACTCCAAGTCTGTCCAAGTCGGACCCCAATCCCAAGGGCACGTCCCCACTCACCTAGTATCTCATTTGGAATTTTATTATATTTGTGTTTTATTATATTTATTATATTTTATATATTTATTAATAATAATCAACATCATCGTCTCCTTTTGAGTCTCATTTTGAATAAGTGCAACCAAACCCTTCATTCCCATCCAATGACGTTTCCATGACAATGATGTTCTTATGTTGATAACCCGGGCTCCTCCTTGGAGGGTTATTTCCGTCAGGTGTACATTCATTAGGGTTGGGTTGGGTAGGTGTTATGACTATCAGGTGTACCTTCATTAGGGTTAGGTTGGGTAGGTGTTATGACTATCAGGTGTACATACATTAGGGTTAGATTGGGTAGGTGTCAGGACCATGGCTGAATGCACCTCCCGGGGTAGTGCCACAGGGTTTACTGATGGTAGGTTTAGTGTTTGCGTGTGTGTGTGTGTGGCTCTAAAAGGAGAATAAAGACTAAAGAATTGGCTAAGAGGGTAGCACAAAGTAGAGAAGGTAGGAAAGGACAGTAGAAAAAAATCTCAAGTCGAAGTCTCATTTAGGCCCCTTGGATATTGGGAGTCCAAACGTTAGGTGAGAGAAGATCCAAGATCCAACCTGAGGTATGAATCTGGTTGTGCACTGGCCCTAACACAACTGGCCGCTTCGAACACAAACACAAGGATGGACCAAAATAATGTCCAGAGAGATGTATAAAAATATAAAAGAGGGTTAAATCACCGTGGGTTACGCCAATGAGGGCTTGAAGCCAGAAAGAGTGATGGTAGGTGTTAGCATGAAAGAGAAAGGGGTATAAATACGACTTACCCACGTCTGTATGGACGAAGGGAGACATTTAAAAGTTAAACAGACCAACTCAGCACCTGTTTAGGCGGTGAGAAAAATATATTTGGCTCTGCTACATCACCACACACCAAATGATGGAGGCCATTTTGTATTTTACAGTCTGCGTCATTCAGGGGCATTTCGCGACGCGTTTCGAGCTCGACCACAGCTCTCATCAGGCGATTTTGAATGACTACTGTCTCTTTTCCCCTTGCTTTATAGCTTTCAAAAGGGGCGTGGCCCCTCTAACTGTCACGCAAACACTCTCAGCATAAAATAATGCGTCATAAATCATTTTTCTGCTATCAATCCTTTTGTTTTTAAATTTTTATAAATCCATACATACACTCACACACACTACCAGGAACAGCCCAGCGCCGTGAAAGAAGTCCAGAGTATCAGGCACTGGCTGAGTTAGGTGAGAGAAGATCCAAGATCCAACCTGAGGTATGAATCTGGTTGTGCACTGGCCCTAACACAACTGGCCGCTTCGAACACAAACACAAGGATGGACCAAAATAATGTCCAGAGAGATGTATAAAAATATAAAAGAGGGTTAAATCACCGTGGGTTACGCCAATGAGGGCTTGAAGCCAGAAAGAGTGATGGTAGGTGTTAGCATGAAAGAGAAAGGGGTATAAATACGACTTACCCACGTCTGTATGGACGAAGGGAGACATTTAAAAGTTAGGGTTAGGGTTAGGGTTAGGGTTAGGGTTAGGGTTAGGGTTAGGTAGGGAGGTAAAAACGACTTTCACCCTCATTAGTAACCACCCTCATTTGCATAAAGGGCATCTGATTGGCCGAATCTTAACTGTCCATATATCTGCAACGGTGTGTTTTATCTGTACGAAACTTGGTTTATATAGTAATTGATGTATGGCTAGTCGACTGGTGGTGGTTTGGTGCGCCTCTAGCGCCACCAGGTGTGTAGACACGGTACTGCACTTTATTTTTTAGATTTGTTTTTTTTTAACAGGGGTCTATTTTATAAATTGCTGTTGTATCTAGGGTTATTTTATATAGGGGTGGTCTATCCTGGTATATTTTGGGTAGGGTTTGTTTAGGTCCCGCCAGTGGTCAGTGTTTTTTGGTTTTGTTTTCTGTTTTTTTGTGCAGGTGGTGGGTAGGGTTAGCTGGTTAGGTGAGGTAGCGTGCCAGGCCTTTGGCCTTTGACCCTGCATCCATGCAGACGCCCTGACGCAAACTGAACTTGAGTTTTCCCCCAGCTGTTCACCTGTCAATGCAAAATGGTTGCATTTGCCGTGCATATCAGCACGAGTGCTGAAACAGCACCAATGCTGACAGGTAAGTGTCTATTTCTATAGATAGATTGATGGATGGAGTGATGGATGGATGGATGGATGGATGGATGGATGGATAGATAGGTACATGAGTTTAAACAACTTTTTGTTAAAAAAAATGTTTTTGTTAAAAAAAATGTTTTTGTTTGAAAAAGTGAATGTTTTTTAGGCCTGTGTTACATTGATGGATGGAGTGATGGAGTGATGGATGGATGGATGGATAGATAGATGAATAGATGAATATATAGATACATGAGTTTAAACCACTTTTTGTTAAAAAAAATATGTTTTTGTTTGAAAAAGTGAATGTTTTTAGGCCTGTGTTATACATGGATGGATGGAGTGATGGAGTGATGGATGGATGGATGGATGGATGGATGGATAGATAAATAGATAGATAGATGAATAGATGAATATATAGATACATGAGTTTAAACAACTTTTTGTTAAAAAAAAAAAAGTTTTTGTTTGAAAAAGTGAATGTTTTTAGGCCTGTGTTATACATGGATGGATGGAGTGATGGAGTGATGGAGTGATGGAGTGATGGAGTGATGGATGGATGGAGTGATGGATGGATGGATGGATAGATAGATGGATAGATGGATAGATGGATAGATGAGTTTGATCGACTGTTTGTTCATATTTTTTTATTGTTTTGTGTTAAATATTGAAAGTAGTCTTTGGCCTAATGGTTAGTTTGGGTTTAGGGTTAGTTTGGGGCTATGGTTAGGTTAGGGTTAAAATGGCATATAGGTAGGGAGGTAAAAACGACTTTCACCCTCATTAGTAACCACCCTCATTTGCATAAAGGGCATCTGATTGGCCGAATCTTAACTGTCCATATATCTGCAACGGTGTGTTTTATCTGTACGAAACTTGGTTTATATAGTAATTGATGTATGGCTAGTCGACTGGCGGTGGTTTGGTGCGCCTCTAGCGCCACCAGGTGTGTAGACACGGTACTGCACTTTATTTTTTAGATTTGTTTTTTTTTAACAGGGGTCTATTTTATAAATTGCTGTTGTATCTAGGGTTATTTTATATAGGGGTGGTCTATCCTGGTATATTTTGGGTAGGGTTTGTTTAGGTCCCGCCAGTGGTCAGTGTTTTAGGGTTAGGGTTAGGGTTAGGGTTAGGTAGGGAGGTAAAAACGACTTTCACCCTCATTAGTAACCACCCTCATTTGCATAAAGGGCATCTGATTGGCCGAATCTTAACTGTCCATATATCTGCAACGGTGTGTTTTATCTGTACGAAACTTGGTTTATATAGTAATTGATGTATGGCTAGTCGACTGGTGGTGGTTTGGTGCGCCTCTAGCGCCACCAGGTGTGTAGACACGGTACTGCACTTTATTTTTTAGATTTGTTTTTTTTTAACAGGGGTCTATTTTATAAATTGCTGTTGTATCTAGGGTTATTTTATATAGGGGTGGTCTATCCTGGTATATTTTGGGTAGGGTTTGTTTAGGTCCCGCCAGTGGTCAGTGTTTTTTGGTTTTGTTTTCTGTTTTTTTGTGCAGGTGGTGGGTAGGTTTAGCTGGTTAGGTGAGGTAGCGTGCCAGGCCTTTGGCCTTTGACCCTGCATCCATGCAGACGCCCTGACGCAAACTGAACTTGAGTTTTCCCCCAGCTGTTCACCTGTCAATGCAAAATGGTTGCATTTGCCGTGCATATCAGCACGAGTGCTGAAACAGCACCAATGCTGACAGGTAAGTGTCTATTTCTATAGATAGATTGATGGATGGAGTGATGGATGGAGTGATGGATGGATGGATGGATGGATGGATGGATGGATGGATGGATGGATGGATGGATAGATAGGTACATGAGTTTAAACAACTTTTTGTTAAAAAAAATGTTTTTGTTAAAAAAAATGTTTTTGTTTGAAAAAGTGAATGTTTTTTAGGCCTGTGTTACATTGATGGATGGAGTGATGGAGTGATGGATGGATGGATGGATAGATAGATGAATAGATGAATATATAGATACATGAGTTTAAACCACTTTTTGTTAAAAAAAATATGTTTTTGTTTGAAAAAGTGAATGTTTTTAGGCCTGTGTTATACATGGATGGATGGAGTGATGGAGTGATGGATGGATGGATGGATGGATGGATGGATAGATAAATAGATAGATAGATGAATAGATGAATATATAGATACATGAGTTTAAACCACTTTTTGTTAAAAAAAAAAAGTTTTTGTTTGAAAAAGTGAATGTTTTTAGGCCTGTGTTATACATGGATGGATGGAGTGATGGAGTGATGGAGTGATGGATGGATGGATGGATAGATAGATGGATAGATGGATAGATGGATAGATGAGTTTGATCGACTGTTTGTTCATATTTTTTTATTGTTTTGTGTTAAATATTGAAAGTAGTCTTTGGCCTAATGGTTAGTTTGGGTTTAGGGTTAGTTTGGGGCTATGGTTAGGTTAGGGTTAAAATGGCATATAGGTAGGGAGGTAAAAACGACTTTCACCCTCATTAGTAACCACCCTCATTTGCATAAAGGGCATCTGATTGGCCGAATCTTAACTGTCCATATATCTGCAACGGTGTGTTTTATCTGTACGAAACTTGGTTTATATAGTAATTGATGTATGGCTAGTCGACTGGTGGTGGTTTGGTGCGCCTCTAGCGCCACCAGGTGTGTAGACACGGTACTGCACTTTATTTTTTAGATTTGTTTTTTTTTAACAGGGGTCTATTTTATAAATTGCTGTTGTATCTAGGGTTATTTTATATAGGGGTGGTCTATCCTGGTATATTTTGGGTAGGGTTTGTTTAGGTCCCGCCAGTGGTCAGTGTTTTTTGGTTTTGTTTTCTGTTTTTTTGTGCAGGTGGTGGGTAGGGTTAGCTGGTTAGGTGAGGTAGCGTGCCAGGCCTTTGGCCTTTGACCCTGCATCCATGCAGACGCCCTGACGCAAACTGAACTTGAGTTTTCCCCCAGCTGTTCACCTGTCAATGCAAAATGGTTGCATTTGCCGTGCATATCAGCACGAGTGCTGAAACAGCACCAATGCTGACAGGTAAGTGTCTATTTCTATAGATAGATTGATGGATGGAGTGATGGATGGATGGATGGATGGATGGATGGATGGATGGATGGATGGATGGATGGATAGATAGGTACATGAGTTTAAACAACTTTTTGTTAAAAAAAATGTTTTTGTTAAAAAAAATGTTTTTGTTTGAAAAAGTGAATGTTTTTTAGGCCTGTGTTACATTGATGGATGGAGTGATGGAGTGATGGATGGATGGATGGATAGATAGATGAATAGATGAATATATAGATACATGAGTTTAAACCACTTTTTGTTAAAAAAAATATGTTTTTGTTTGAAAAAGTGAATGTTTTTAGGCCTGTGTTATACATGGATGGATGGAGTGATGGAGTGATGGATGGATGGATGGATGGATGGATGGATAGATAAATAGATAGATAGATGAATAGATGAATATATAGATACATGAGTTTAAACAACTTTTTGTTAAAAAAAAAAAAGTTTTTGTTTGAAAAAGTGAATGTTTTTAGGCCTGTGTTATACATGGATGGATGGAGTGATGGAGTGATGGAGTGATGGAGTGATGGAGTGATGGAGTGATGGATGGATGGAGTGATGGATGGATGGATGGATAGATAGATGGATAGATGGATAGATGGATAGATGAGTTTGATCGACTGTTTGTTCATATTTTTTTATTGTTTTGTGTTAAATATTGAAAGTAGTCTTTGGCCTAATGGTTAGTTTGGGTTTAGGGTTAGTTTGGGGCTATGGTTAGGTTAGGGTTAAAATGGCATATAGGTAGGGAGGTAAAAACGACTTTCACCCTCATTAGTAACCACCCTCATTTGCATAAAGGGCATCTGATTGGCCGAATCTTAACTGTCCATATATCTGCAACGGTGTGTTTTATCTGTACGAAACTTGGTTTATATAGTAATTGATGTATGGCTAGTCGACTGGCGGTGGTTTGGTGCGCCTCTAGCGCCACCAGGTGTGTAGACACGGTACTGCACTTTATTTTTTAGATTTGTTTTTTTTTAACAGGGGTCTATTTTATAAATTGCTGTTGTATCTAGGGTTATTTTATATAGGGGTGGTCTATCCTGGTATATTTTGGGTAGGGTTTGTTTAGGTCCCGCCAGTGGTCAGTGTTTTAGGGTTAGGGTTAGGGTTAGGGTTAGGTAGGGAGGTAAAAACGACTTTCACCCTCATTAGTAACCACCCTCATTTGCATAAAGGGCATCTGATTGGCCGAATCTTAACTGTCCATATATCTGCAACGGTGTGTTTTATCTGTACGAAACTTGGTTTATATAGTAATTGATGTATGGCTAGTCGACTGGTGGTGGTTTGGTGCGCCTCTAGCGCCACCAGGTGTGTAGACACGGTACTGCACTTTATTTTTTAGATTTGTTTTTTTTTAACAGGGGTCTATTTTATAAATTGCTGTTGTATCTAGGGTTATTTTATATAGGGGTGGTCTATCCTGGTATATTTTGGGTAGGGTTTGTTTAGGTCCCGCCAGTGGTCAGTGTTTTTTGGTTTTGTTTTCTGTTTTTTTGTGCAGGTGGTGGGTAGGTTTAGCTGGTTAGGTGAGGTAGCGTGCCAGGCCTTTGGCCTTTGACCCTGCATCCATGCAGACGCCCTGACGCAAACTGAACTTGAGTTTTCCCCCAGCTGTTCACCTGTCAATGCAAAATGGTTGCATTTGCCGTGCATATCAGCACGAGTGCTGAAACAGCACCAATGCTGACAGGTAAGTGTCTATTTCTATAGATAGATTGATGGATGGAGTGATGGATGGAGTGATGGATGGATGGATGGATGGATGGATGGATGGATGGATGGATGGATAGATAGGTACATGAGTTTAAACAACTTTTTGTTAAAAAAAATGTTTTTGTTAAAAAAAATGTTTTTGTTTGAAAAAGTGAATGTTTTTTAGGCCTGTGTTACATTGATGGATGGAGTGATGGAGTGATGGATGGATGGATGGATAGATAGATGAATAGATGAATATATAGATACATGAGTTTAAACCACTTTTTGTTAAAAAAAATATGTTTTTGTTTGAAAAAGTGAATGTTTTTAGGCCTGTGTTATACATGGATGGATGGAGTGATGGAGTGATGGATGGATGGATGGATGGATGGATGGATAGATAAATAGATAGATAGATGAATAGATGAATATATAGATACATGAGTTTAAACCACTTTTTGTTAAAAAAAAAAAGTTTTTGTTTGAAAAAGTGAATGTTTTTAGGCCTGTGTTATACATGGATGGATGGAGTGATGGAGTGATGGAGTGATGGATGGATGGATGGATAGATAGATGGATAGATGGATAGATGGATAGATGAGTTTGATCGACTGTTTGTTCATATTTTTTTATTGTTTTGTGTTAAATATTGAAAGTAGTCTTTGGCCTAATGGTTAGTTTGGGTTTAGGGTTAGTTTGGGGCTATGGTTAGGTTAGGGTTAAAATGGCATATAGGTAGGGAGGTAAAAACGACTTTCACCCTCATTAGTAACCACCCTCATTTGCATAAAGGGCATCTGATTGGCCGAATCTTAACTGTCCATATATCTGCAACGGTGTGTTTTATCTGTACGAAACTTGGTTTATATAGTAATTGATGTATGGCTAGTCGACTGGTGGTGGTTTGGTGCGCCTCTAGCGCCACCAGGTGTGTAGACACGGTACTGCACTTTATTTTTTAGATTTGTTTTTTTTTAACAGGGGTCTATTTTATAAATTGCTGTTGTATCTAGGGTTATTTTATATAGGGGTGGTCTATCCTGGTATATTTTGGGTAGGGTTTGTTTAGGTCCCGCCAGTGGTCAGTGTTTTTTGGTTTTGTTTTCTGTTTTTTTGTGCAGGTGGTGGGTAGGGTTAGCTGGTTAGGTGAGGTAGCGTGCCAGGCCTTTGGCCTTTGACCCTGCATCCATGCAGACGCCCTGACGCAAACTGAACTTGAGTTTTCCCCCAGCTGTTCACCTGTCAATGCAAAATGGTTGCATTTGCCGTGCATATCAGCACGAGTGCTGAAACAGCACCAATGCTGACAGGTAAGTGTCTATTTCTATAGATAGATTGATGGATGGAGTGATGGATGGATGGATGGATGGATGGATGGATGGATGGATGGATGGATGGATGGATGGATAGATAGGTACATGAGTTTAAACAACTTTTTGTTAAAAAAAATGTTTTTGTTAAAAAAAATGTTTTTGTTTGAAAAAGTGAATGTTTTTTAGGCCTGTGTTACATTGATGGATGGAGTGATGGAGTGATGGATGGATGGATGGATAGATAGATGAATAGATGAATATATAGATACATGAGTTTAAACCACTTTTTGTTAAAAAAAATATGTTTTTGTTTGAAAAAGTGAATGTTTTTAGGCCTGTGTTATACATGGATGGATGGAGTGATGGAGTGATGGATGGATGGATGGATGGATGGATGGATAGATAAATAGATAGATAGATGAATAGATGAATATATAGATACATGAGTTTAAACAACTTTTTGTTAAAAAAAAAAAAGTTTTTGTTTGAAAAAGTGAATGTTTTTAGGCCTGTGTTATACATGGATGGATGGAGTGATGGAGTGATGGAGTGATGGAGTGATGGAGTGATGGATGGATGGAGTGATGGATGGATGGATGGATAGATAGATGGATAGATGGATAGATGGATAGATGAGTTTGATCGACTGTTTGTTCATATTTTTTTATTGTTTTGTGTTAAATATTGAAAGTAGTCTTTGGCCTAATGGTTAGTTTGGGTTTAGGGTTAGTTTGGGGCTATGGTTAGGTTAGGGTTAAAATGGCATATAGGTAGGGAGGTAAAAACGACTTTCACCCTCATTAGTAACCACCCTCATTTGCATAAAGGGCATCTGATTGGCCGAATCTTAACTGTCCATATATCTGCAACGGTGTGTTTTATCTGTACGAAACTTGGTTTATATAGTAATTGATGTATGGCTAGTCGACTGGCGGTGGTTTGGTGCGCCTCTAGCGCCACCAGGTGTGTAGACACGGTACTGCACTTTATTTTTTAGATTTGTTTTTTTTTAACAGGGGTCTATTTTATAAATTGCTGTTGTATCTAGGGTTATTTTATATAGGGGTGGTCTATCCTGGTATATTTTGGGTAGGGTTTGTTTAGGTCCCGCCAGTGGTCAGTGTTTTAGGGTTAGGGTTAGGGTTAGGGTTAGGTAGGGAGGTAAAAACGACTTTCACCCTCATTAGTAACCACCCTCATTTGCATAAAGGGCATCTGATTGGCCGAATCTTAACTGTCCATATATCTGCAACGGTGTGTTTTATCTGTACGAAACTTGGTTTATATAGTAATTGATGTATGGCTAGTCGACTGGTGGTGGTTTGGTGCGCCTCTAGCGCCACCAGGTGTGTAGACACGGTACTGCACTTTATTTTTTAGATTTGTTTTTTTTTAACAGGGGTCTATTTTATAAATTGCTGTTGTATCTAGGGTTATTTTATATAGGGGTGGTCTATCCTGGTATATTTTGGGTAGGGTTTGTTTAGGTCCCGCCAGTGGTCAGTGTTTTTTGGTTTTGTTTTCTGTTTTTTTGTGCAGGTGGTGGGTAGGTTTAGCTGGTTAGGTGAGGTAGCGTGCCAGGCCTTTGGCCTTTGACCCTGCATCCATGCAGACGCCCTGACGCAAACTGAACTTGAGTTTTCCCCCAGCTGTTCACCTGTCAATGCAAAATGGTTGCATTTGCCGTGCATATCAGCACGAGTGCTGAAACAGCACCAATGCTGACAGGTAAGTGTCTATTTCTATAGATAGATTGATGGATGGAGTGATGGATGGAGTGATGGATGGATGGATGGATGGATGGATGGATGGATGGATGGATGGATAGATAGGTACATGAGTTTAAACAACTTTTTGTTAAAAAAAATGTTTTTGTTAAAAAAAATGTTTTTGTTTGAAAAAGTGAATGTTTTTTAGGCCTGTGTTACATTGATGGATGGAGTGATGGAGTGATGGATGGATGGATGGATAGATAGATGAATAGATGAATATATAGATACATGAGTTTAAACCACTTTTTGTTAAAAAAAATATGTTTTTGTTTGAAAAAGTGAATGTTTTTAGGCCTGTGTTATACATGGATGGATGGAGTGATGGAGTGATGGATGGATGGATGGATGGATGGATGGATAGATAAATAGATAGATAGATGAATAGATGAATATATAGATACATGAGTTTAAACCACTTTTTGTTAAAAAAAAAAAGTTTTTGTTTGAAAAAGTGAATGTTTTTAGGCCTGTGTTATACATGGATGGATGGAGTGATGGAGTGATGGAGTGATGGATGGATGGATGGATAGATAGATGGATAGATGGATAGATGGATAGATGAGTTTGATCGACTGTTTGTTCATATTTTTTTATTGTTTTGTGTTAAATATTGAAAGTAGTCTTTGGCCTAATGGTTAGTTTGGGTTTAGGGTTAGTTTGGGGCTATGGTTAGGTTAGGGTTAAAATGGCATATAGGTAGGGAGGTAAAAACGACTTTCACCCTCATTAGTAACCACCCTCATTTGCATAAAG
Organism: Squalius cephalus; assembly: GCA_022829025.1. NCBI lineage: Eukaryota > Metazoa > Chordata > Actinopteri > Cypriniformes > Leuciscidae > Squalius > Squalius cephalus. Next base: position 7,886,211 of record CM040794.1, read on the forward strand.
GGCATCTGATTGGCCGAATCTTAACTGTCCATATATCTGCAACGGTGTGTTTTATCTGTACGAAACTTGGTTTATATAGTAATTGATGTATGGCTAGTCGACTGGTGGTGGTTTGGTGCGCCTCTAGCGCCACCAGGTGTGTAGACACGGTACTGCACTTTATTTTTTAGATTTGTTTTTTTTTAACAGGGGTCTATTTTATAAATTGCTGTTGTATCTAGGGTTATTTTATATAGGGGTGGTCTATCCTGGTATATTTTGGGTAGGGTTTGTTTAGGTCCCGCCAGTGGTCAGTGTTTTTTGGTTTTGTTTTCTGTTTTTTTGTGCAGGTGGTGGGTAGGGTTAGCTGGTTAGGTGAGGTAGCGTGCCAGGCCTTTGGCCTTTGACCCTGCATCCATGCAGACGCCCTGACGCAAACTGAACTTGAGTTTTCCCCCAGCTGTTCACCTGTCAATGCAAAATGGTTGCATTTGCCGTGCATATCAGCACGAGTGCTGAAACAGCACCAATGCTGACAGGTAAGTGTCTATTTCTATAGATAGATTGATGGATGGAGTGATGGATGGATGGATGGATGGATGGATGGATGGATGGATGGATGGATGGATGGATGGATAGATAGGTACATGAGTTTAAACAACTTTTTGTTAAAAAAAATGTTTTTGTTAAAAAAAATGTTTTTGTTTGAAAAAGTGAATGTTTTTTAGGCCTGTGTTACATTGATGGATGGAGTGATGGAGTGATGGATGGATGGATGGATAGATAGATGAATAGATGAATATATAGATACATGAGTTTAAACCACTTTTTGTTAAAAAAAATATGTTTTTGTTTGAAAAAGTGAATGTTTTTAGGCCTGTGTTATACATGGATGGATGGAGTGATGGAGTGATGGATGGATGGATGGATGGATGGATGGATAGATAAATAGATAGATAGATGAATAGATGAATATATAGATACATGAGTTTAAACAACTTTTTGTTAAAAAAAAAAAAGTTTTTGTTTGAAAAAGTGAATGTTTTTAGGCCTGTGTTATACATGGATGGATGGAGTGATGGAGTGATGGAGTGATGGAGTGATGGAGTGATGGAGTGATGGATGGATGGAGTGATGGATGGATGGATGGATAGATAGATGGATAGATGGATAGATGGATAGATGAGTTTGATCGACTGTTTGTTCATATTTTTTTATTGTTTTGTGTTAAATATTGAAAGTAGTCTTTGGCCTAATGGTTAGTTTGGGTTTAGGGTTAGTTTGGGGCTATGGTTAGGTTAGGGTTAAAATGGCATATAGGTAGGGAGGTAAAAACGACTTTCACCCTCATTAGTAACCACCCTCATTTGCATAAAGGGCATCTGATTGGCCGAATCTTAACTGTCCATATATCTGCAACGGTGTGTTTTATCTGTACGAAACTTGGTTTATATAGTAATTGATGTATGGCTAGTCGACTGGCGGTGGTTTGGTGCGCCTCTAGCGCCACCAGGTGTGTAGACACGGTACTGCACTTTATTTTTTAGATTTGTTTTTTTTTAACAGGGGTCTATTTTATAAATTGCTGTTGTATCTAGGGTTATTTTATATAGGGGTGGTCTATCCTGGTATATTTTGGGTAGGGTTTGTTTAGGTCCCGCCAGTGGTCAGTGTTTTAGGGTTAGGGTTAGGGTTAGGGTTAGGTAGGGAGGTAAAAACGACTTTCACCCTCATTAGTAACCACCCTCATTTGCATAAAGGGCATCTGATTGGCCGAATCTTAACTGTCCATATATCTGCAACGGTGTGTTTTATCTGTACGAAACTTGGTTTATATAGTAATTGATGTATGGCTAGTCGACTGGTGGTGGTTTGGTGCGCCTCTAGCGCCACCAGGTGTGTAGACACGGTACTGCACTTTATTTTTTAGATTTGTTTTTTTTTAACAGGGGTCTATTTTATAAATTGCTGTTGTATCTAGGGTTATTTTATATAGGGGTGGTCTATCCTGGTATATTTTGGGTAGGGTTTGTTTAGGTCCCGCCAGTGGTCAGTGTTTTTTGGTTTTGTTTTCTGTTTTTTTGTGCAGGTGGTGGGTAGGTTTAGCTGGTTAGGTGAGGTAGCGTGCCAGGCCTTTGGCCTTTGACCCTGCATCCATGCAGACGCCCTGACGCAAACTGAACTTGAGTTTTCCCCCAGCTGTTCACCTGTCAATGCAAAATGGTTGCATTTGCCGTGCATATCAGCACGAGTGCTGAAACAGCACCAATGCTGACAGGTAAGTGTCTATTTCTATAGATAGATTGATGGATGGAGTGATGGATGGAGTGATGGATGGATGGATGGATGGATGGATGGATGGATGGATGGATGGATGGATGGATGGATGGATAGATAGGTACATGAGTTTAAACAACTTTTTGTTAAAAAAAATGTTTTTGTTAAAAAAAATGTTTTTGTTTGAAAAAGTGAATGTTTTTTAGGCCTGTGTTACATTGATGGATGGAGTGATGGAGTGATGGATGGATGGATGGATAGATAGATGAATAGATGAATATATAGATACATGAGTTTAAACCACTTTTTGTTAAAAAAAATATGTTTTTGTTTGAAAAAGTGAATGTTTTTAGGCCTGTGTTATACATGGATGGATGGAGTGATGGAGTGATGGATGGATGGATGGATGGATGGATGGATAGATAAATAGATAGATAGATGAATAGATGAATATATAGATACATGAGTTTAAACCACTTTTTGTTAAAAAAAAAAAGTTTTTGTTTGAAAAAGTGAATGTTTTTAGGCCTGTGTTATACATGGATGGATGGAGTGATGGAGTGATGGAGTGATGGATGGATGGATGGATAGATAGATGGATAGATGGATAGATGGATAGATGAGTTTGATCGACTGTTTGTTCATATTTTTTTATTGTTTTGTGTTAAATATTGAAAGTAGTCTTTGGCCTAATGGTTAGTTTGGGTTTAGGGTTAGTTTGGGGCTATGGTTAGGTTAGGGTTAAAATGGCATATAGGTAGGGAGGTAAAAACGACTTTCACCCTCATTAGTAACCACCCTCATTTGCATAAAGGGCATCTGATTGGCCGAATCTTAACTGTCCATATATCTGCAACGGTGTGTTTTATCTGTACGAAACTTGGTTTATATAGTAATTGATGTATGGCTAGTCGACTGGTGGTGGTTTGGTGCGCCTCTAGCGCCACCAGGTGTGTAGACACGGTACTGCACTTTATTTTTTAGATTTGTTTTTTTTTAACAGGGGTCTATTTTATAAATTGCTGTTGTATCTAGGGTTATTTTATATAGGGGTGGTCTATCCTGGTATATTTTGGGTAGGGTTTGTTTAGGTCCCGCCAGTGGTCAGTGTTTTTTGGTTTTGTTTTCTGTTTTTTTGTGCAGGTGGTGGGTAGGTTTAGCTGGTTAGGTGAGGTAGCGTGCCAGGCCTTTGGCCTTTGACCCTGCATCCATGCAGACGCCCTGACGCAAACTGAACTTGAGTTTTCCCCCAGCTGTTCACCTGTCAATGCAAAATGGTTGCATTTGCCGTGCATATCAGCACGAGTGCTGAAACAGCACCAATGCTGACAGGTAAGTGTCTATTTCTATAGATAGATTGATGGATGGAGTGATGGATGGAGTGATGGATGGATGGATGGATGGATGGATGGATGGATGGATGGATGGATAGATAGGTACATGAGTTTAAACAACTTTTTGTTAAAAAAAATGTTTTTGTTAAAAAAAATGTTTTTGTTTGAAAAAGTGAATGTTTTTTAGGCCTGTGTTACATTGATGGATGGAGTGATGGAGTGATGGATGGATGGATGGATAGATAGATGAATAGATGAATATATAGATACATGAGTTTAAACCACTTTTTGTTAAAAAAAATATGTTTTTGTTTGAAAAAGTGAATGTTTTTAGGCCTGTGTTATACATGGATGGATGGAGTGATGGAGTGATGGATGGATGGATGGATGGATGGATGGATAGATAAATAGATAGATAGATGAATAGATGAATATATAGATACATGAGTTTAAACCACTTTTTGTTAAAAAAAAAAAGTTTTTGTTTGAAAAAGTGAATGTTTTTAGGCCTGTGTTATACATGGATGGATGGAGTGATGGAGTGATGGAGTGATGGATGGATGGATGGATAGATAGATGGATAGATGGATAGATGGATAGATGAGTTTGATCGACTGTTTGTTCATATTTTTTTATTGTTTTGTGTTAAATATTGAAAGTAGTCTTTGGCCTAATGGTTAGTTTGGGTTTAGGGTTAGTTTGGGGCTATGGTTAGGTTAGGGTTAAAATGGCATATAGGTAGGGAGGTAAAAACGACTTTCACCCTCATTAGTAACCACCCTCATTTGCATAAAGGGCATCTGATTGGCCGAATCTTAACTGTCCATATATCTGCAACGGTGTGTTTTATCTGTACGAAACTTGGTTTATATAGTAATTGATGTATGGCTAGTCGACTGGTGGTGGTTTGGTGCGCCTCTAGCGCCACCAGGTGTGTAGACACGGTACTGCACTTTATTTTTTAGATTTGTTTTTTTTTAACAGGGGTCTATTTTATAAATTGCTGTTGTATCTAGGGTTATTTTATATAGGGGTGGTCTATCCTGGTATATTTTGGGTAGGGTTTGTTTAGGTCCCGCCAGTGGTCAGTGTTTTTTGGTTTTGTTTTCTGTTTTTTTGTGCAGGTGGTGGGTAGGGTTAGCTGGTTAGGTGAGGTAGCGTGCCAGGCCTTTGGCCTTTGACCCTGCATCCATGCAGACGCCCTGACGCAAACTGAACTTGAGTTTTCCCCCAGCTGTTCACCTGTCAATGCAAAATGGTTGCATTTGCCGTGCATATCAGCACGAGTGCTGAAACAGCACCAATGCTGACAGGTAAGTGTCTATTTCTATAGATAGATTGATGGATGGAGTGATGGATGGATGGATGGATGGATGGATGGATGGATGGATGGATGGATGGATGGATGGATAGATAGGTACATGAGTTTAAACAACTTTTTGTTAAAAAAAATGTTTTTGTTAAAAAAAATGTTTTTGTTTGAAAAAGTGAATGTTTTTTAGGCCTGTGTTACATTGATGGATGGAGTGATGGAGTGATGGATGGATGGATGGATAGATAGATGAATAGATGAATATATAGATACATGAGTTTAAACCACTTTTTGTTAAAAAAAATATGTTTTTGTTTGAAAAAGTGAATGTTTTTAGGCCTGTGTTATACATGGATGGATGGAGTGATGGAGTGATGGATGGATGGATGGATGGATGGATGGATAGATAAATAGATAGATAGATGAATAGATGAATATATAGATACATGAGTTTAAACAACTTTTTGTTAAAAAAAAAAAAGTTTTTGTTTGAAAAAGTGAATGTTTTTAGGCCTGTGTTATACATGGATGGATGGAGTGATGGAGTGATGGAGTGATGGAGTGATGGAGTGATGGAGTGATGGATGGATGGAGTGATGGATGGATGGATGGATAGATAGATGGATAGATGGATAGATGGATAGATGAGTTTGATCGACTGTTTGTTCATATTTTTTTATTGTTTTGTGTTAAATATTGAAAGTAGTCTTTGGCCTAATGGTTAGTTTGGGTTTAGGGTTAGTTTGGGGCTATGGTTAGGTTAGGGTTAAAATGGCATATAGGTAGGGAGGTAAAAACGACTTTCACCCTCATTAGTAACCACCCTCATTTGCATAAAGGGCATCTGATTGGCCGAATCTTAACTGTCCATATATCTGCAACGGTGTGTTTTATCTGTACGAAACTTGGTTTATATAGTAATTGATGTATGGCTAGTCGACTGGCGGTGGTTTGGTGCGCCTCTAGCGCCACCAGGTGTGTAGACACGGTACTGCACTTTATTTTTTAGATTTGTTTTTTTTTAACAGGGGTCTATTTTATAAATTGCTGTTGTATCTAGGGTTATTTTATATAGGGGTGGTCTATCCTGGTATATTTTGGGTAGGGTTTGTTTAGGTCCCGCCAGTGGTCAGTGTTTTAGGGTTAGGGTTAGGGTTAGGGTTAGGTAGGGAGGTAAAAACGACTTTCACCCTCATTAGTAACCACCCTCATTTGCATAAAGGGCATCTGATTGGCCGAATCTTAACTGTCCATATATCTGCAACGGTGTGTTTTATCTGTACGAAACTTGGTTTATATAGTAATTGATGTATGGCTAGTCGACTGGTGGTGGTTTGGTGCGCCTCTAGCGCCACCAGGTGTGTAGACACGGTACTGCACTTTATTTTTTAGATTTGTTTTTTTTTAACAGGGGTCTATTTTATAAATTGCTGTTGTATCTAGGGTTATTTTATATAGGGGTGGTCTATCCTGGTATATTTTGGGTAGGGTTTGTTTAGGTCCCGCCAGTGGTCAGTGTTTTTTGGTTTTGTTTTCTGTTTTTTTGTGCAGGTGGTGGGTAGGTTTAGCTGGTTAGGTGAGGTAGCGTGCCAGGCCTTTGGCCTTTGACCCTGCATCCATGCAGACGCCCTGACGCAAACTGAACTTGAGTTTTCCCCCAGCTGTTCACCTGTCAATGCAAAATGGTTGCATTTGCCGTGCATATCAGCACGAGTGCTGAAACAGCACCAATGCTGACAGGTAAGTGTCTATTTCTATAGATAGATTGATGGATGGAGTGATGGATGGAGTGATGGATGGATGGATGGATGGATGGATGGATGGATGGATGGATGGATGGATGGATGGATGGATAGATAGGTACATGAGTTTAAACAACTTTTTGTTAAAAAAAATGTTTTTGTTAAAAAAAATGTTTTTGTTTGAAAAAGTGAATGTTTTTTAGGCCTGTGTTACATTGATGGATGGAGTGATGGAGTGATGGATGGATGGATGGATAGATAGATGAATAGATGAATATATAGATACATGAGTTTAAACCACTTTTTGTTAAAAAAAATATGTTTTTGTTTGAAAAAGTGAATGTTTTTAGGCCTGTGTTATACATGGATGGATGGAGTGATGGAGTGATGGATGGATGGATGGATGGATGGATGGATAGATAAATAGATAGATAGATGAATAGATGAATATATAGATACATGAGTTTAAACCACTTTTTGTTAAAAAAAAAAAGTTTTTGTTTGAAAAAGTGAATGTTTTTAGGCCTGTGTTATACATGGATGGATGGAGTGATGGAGTGATGGAGTGATGGATGGATGGATGGATAGATAGATGGATAGATGGATAGATGGATAGATGAGTTTGATCGACTGTTTGTTCATATTTTTTTATTGTTTTGTGTTAAATATTGAAAGTAGTCTTTGGCCTAATGGTTAGTTTGGGTTTAGGGTTAGTTTGGGGCTATGGTTAGGTTAGGGTTAAAATGGCATATAGGTAGGGAGGTAAAAACGACTTTCACCCTCATTAGTAACCACCCTCATTTGCATAAAGGGCATCTGATTGGCCGAATCTTAACTGTCCATATATCTGCAACGGTGTGTTTTATCTGTACGAAACTTGGTTTATATAGTAATTGATGTATGGCTAGTCGACTGGTGGTGGTTTGGTGCGCCTCTAGCGCCACCAGGTGTGTAGACACGGTACTGCACTTTATTTTTTAGATTTGTTTTTTTTTAACAGGGGTCTATTTTATAAATTGCTGTTGTATCTAGGGTTATTTTATATAGGGGTGGTCTATCCTGGTATATTTTGGGTAGGGTTTGTTTAGGTCCCGCCAGTGGTCAGTGTTTTTTGGTTTTGTTTTCTGTTTTTTTGTGCAGGTGGTGGGTAGGTTTAGCTGGTTAGGTGAGGTAGCGTGCCAGGCCTTTGGCCTTTGACCCTGCATCCATGCAGACGCCCTGACGCAAACTGAACTTGAGTTTTCCCCCAGCTGTTCACCTGTCAATGCAAAATGGTTGCATTTGCCGTGCATATCAGCACGAGTGCTGAAACAGCACCAATGCTGACAGGTAAGTGTCTATTTCTATAGATAGATTGATGGATGGAGTGATGGATGGATGGATGGATGGATGGATGGATGGATGGATGGATGGATGGATAGATAGGTACATGAGTTTAAACAACTTTTTGTTAAAAAAAATGTTTTTGTTAAAAAAAATGTTTTTGTTTGAAAAAGTGAATGTTTTTTAGGCCTGTGTTACATTGATGGATGGAGTGATGGAGTGATGGATGGATGGATGGATAGATAGATGAATAGATGAATATATAGATACATGAGTTTAAACCACTTTTTGTTAAAAAAAATATGTTTTTGTTTGAAAAAGTGAATGTTTTTAGGCCTGTGTTATACATGGATGGATGGAGTGATGGAGTGATGGATGGATGGATGGATGGATGGATGGATAGATAAATAGATAGATAGATGAATAGATGAATATATAGATACATGAGTTTAAACAACTTTTTGTTAAAAAAAAAAAAGTTTTTGTTTGAAAAAGTGAATGTTTTTAGGCCTGTGTTATACATGGATGGATGGAGTGATGGAGTGATGGAGTGATGGAGTGATGGAGTGATGGAGTGATGGATGGATGGAGTGATGGATGGATGGATGGATAGATAGATGGATAGATGGATAGATGGATAGATGAGTTTGATCGACTGTTTGTTCATATTTTTTTATTGTTTTGTGTTAAATATTGAAAGTAGTCTTTGGCCTAATGGTTAGTTTGGGTTTAGGGTTAGTTTGGGGCTATGGTTAGGTTAGGGTTAAAATGGCATATAGGTAGGGAGGTAAAAACGACTTTCACCCTCATTAGTAACCACCCTCATTTGCATAAAGGGCATCTGATTGGCCGAATCTTAACTGTCCATATATCTGCAACGGTGTGTTTTATCTGTACGAAACTTGGTTTATATAGTAATTGATGTATGGCTAGTCGACTGGCGGTGGTTTGGTGCGCCTCTAGCGCCACCAGGTGTGTAGACACGGTACTGCACTTTATTTTTTAGATTTGTTTTTTTTTAACAGGGGTCTATTTTATAAATTGCTGTTGTATCTAGGGTTATTTTATATAGGGGTGGTCTATCCTGGTATATTTTGGGTAGGGTTTGTTTAGGTCCCGCCAGTGGTCAGTGTTTTAGGGTTAGGGTTAGGGTTAGGGTTAGGTAGGGAGGTAAAAACGACTTTCACCCTCATTAGTAACCACCCTCATTTGCATAAAGGGCATCTGATTGGCCGAATCTTAACTGTCCATATATCTGCAACGGTGTGTTTTATCTGTACGAAACTTGGTTTATATAGTAATTGATGTATGGCTAGTCGACTGGTGGTGGTTTGGTGCGCCTCTAGCGCCACCAGGTGTGTAGACACGGTACTGCACTTTATTTTTTAGATTTGTTTTTTTTTAACAGGGGTCTATTTTATAAATTGCTGTTGTATCTAGGGTTATTTTATATAGGGGTGGTCTATCCTGGTATATTTTGGGTAGGGTTTGTTTAGGTCCCGCCAGTGGTCAGTGTTTTTTGGTTTTGTTTTCTGTTTTTTTGTGCAGGTGGTGGGTAGGTTTAGCTGGTTAGGTGAGGTAGCGTGCCAGGCCTTTGGCCTTTGACCCTGCATCCATGCAGACGCCCTGACGCAAACTGAACTTGAGTTTTCCCCCAGCTGTTCACCTGTCAATGCAAAATGGTTGCATTTGCCATGCATATCAGCACGAGTGCTGAAACAGCACCAATGCTGACAGGTAAGTGTCTATTTCTATAGATAGATTGATGGATGGAGTGATGGATGGAGTGATGGATGGATGGATGGATGGATGGATGGATGGATGGATGGATGGATAGATAGGTACATGAGTTTAAACAACTTTTTGTTAAAAAAAATGTTTTTGTTAAAAAAAATGTTTTTGTTTGAAAAAGTGAATGTTTTTTAGGCCTGTGTTACATTGATGGATGGAGTGATGGAGTGATGGATGGATGGATGGATAGATAGATGAATAGATGAATATATAGATACATGAGTTTAAACCACTTTTTGTTAAAAAAAATATGTTTTTGTTTGAAAAAGTGAATGTTTTTAGGCCTGTGTTATACATGGATGGATGGAGTGATGGAGTGATGGATGGATGGATGGATGGATGGATGGATAGATAAATAGATAGATAGATGAATAGATGAATATATAGATACATGAGTTTAAACCACTTTTTGTTAAAAAAAAAAAGTTTTTGTTTGAAAAAGTGAATGTTTTTAGGCCTGTGTTATACATGGATGGATGGAGTGATGGAGTGATGGAGTGATGGATGGATGGATGGATAGATAGATGGATAGATGGATAGATGGATAGATGAGTTTGATCGACTGTTTGTTCATATTTTTTTATTGTTTTGTGTTAAATATTGAAAGTAGTCTTTGGCCTAATGGTTAGTTTGGGTTTAGGGTTAGTTTGGGGCTATGGTTAGGTTAGGGTTAAAATGGCATATAGGTAGGGAGGTAAAAACGACTTTCACCCTCATTAGTAACCACCCTCATTTGCATAAAGGGCATCTGATTGGCCGAATCTTAACTGTCCATATATCTGCAACGGTGTGTTTTATCTGTACGAAACTTGGTTTATATAGTAATTGATGTATGGCTAGTCGACTGGTGGTGGTTTGGTGCGCCTCTAGCGCCACCAGGTGTGTAGACACGGTACTGCACTTTATTTTTTAGATTTGTTTTTTTTTAACAGGGGTCTATTTTATAAATTGCTGTTGTATCTAGGGTTATTTTATATAGGGGTGGTCTATCCTGGTATATTTTGGGTAGGGTTTGTTTAGGTCCCGCCAGTGGTCAGTGTTTTTTGGTTTTGTTTTCTGTTTTTTTGTGCAGGTGGTGGGTAGGGTTAGCTGGTTAGGTGAGGTAGCGTGCCAGGCCTTTGGCCTTTGACCCTGCATCCATGCAGACGCCCTGACGCAAACTGAACTTGAGTTTTCCCCCAGCTGTTCACCTGTCAATGCAAAATGGTTGCATTTGCCGTGCATATCAGCACGAGTGCTGAAACAGCACCAATGCTGACAGGTAAGTGTCTATTTCTATAGATAGATTGATGGATGGAGTGATGGATGGATGGATGGATGGATGGATGGATGGATGGATGGATGGATGGATAGATAGGTACATGAGTTTAAACAACTTTTTGTTAAAAAAAATGTTTTTGTTAAAAAAAATGTTTTTGTTTGAAAAAGTGAATGTTTTTTAGGCCTGTGTTACATTGATGGATGGAGTGATGGAGTGATGGATGGATGGATGGATAGATAGATGAATAGATGAATATATAGATACATGAGTTTAAACCACTTTTTGTTAAAAAAAATATGTTTTTGTTTGAAAAAGTGAATGTTTTTAGGCCTGTGTTATACATGGATGGATGGAGTGATGGAGTGATGGATGGATGGATGGATGGATGGATGGATAGATAAATAGATAGATAGATGAATAGATGAATATATAGATACATGAGTTTAAACAACTTTTTGTTAAAAAAAAAAAAGTTTTTGTTTGAAAAAGTGAATGTTTTTAGGCCTGTGTTATACATGGATGGATGGAGTGATGGAGTGATGGAGTGATGGAGTGATGGAGTGATGGATGGATGGAGTGATGGATGGATGGATGGATAGATAGATGGATAGATGGATAGATGGATAGATGAGTTTGATCGACTGTTTGTTCATATTTTTTTATTGTTTTGTGTTAAATATTGAAAGTAGTCTTTGGCCTAATGGTTAGTTTGGGTTTAGGGTTAGTTTGGGGCTATGGTTAGGTTAGGGTTAAAATGGCATATAGGTAGGGAGGTAAAAACGACTTTCACCCTCATTAGTAACCACCCTCATTTGCATAAAGGGCATCTGATTGGCCGAATCTTAACTGTCCATATATCTGCAACGGTGTGTTTTATCTGTACGAAACTTGGTTTATATAGTAATTGATGTATGGCTAGTCGACTGGCGGTGGTTTGGTGCGCCTCTAGCGCCACCAGGTGTGTAGACACGGTACTGCACTTTATTTTTTAGATTTGTTTTTTTTTAACAGGGGTCTATTTTATAAATTGCTGTTGTATCTAGGGTTATTTTATATAGGGGTGGTCTATCCTGGTATATTTTGGGTAGGGTTTGTTTAGGTCCCGCCAGTGGTCAGTGTTTTAGGGTTAGGGTTAGGGTTAGGGTTAGGTAGGGAGGTAAAAACGACTTTCACCCTCATTAGTAACCACCCTCATTTGCATAAAGGGCATCTGATTGGCCGAATCTTAACTGTCCATATATCTGCAACGGTGTGTTTTATCTGTACGAAACTTGGTTTATATAGTAATTGATGTATGGCTAGTCGACTGGTGGTGGTTTGGTGCGCCTCTAGCGCCACCAGGTGTGTAGACACGGTACTGCACTTTATTTTTTAGATTTGTTTTTTTTTAACAGGGGTCTATTTTATAAATTGCTGTTGTATCTAGGGTTATTTTATATAGGGGTGGTCTATCCTGGTATATTTTGGGTAGGGTTTGTTTAGGTCCCGCCAGTGGTCAGTGTTTTTTGGTTTTGTTTTCTGTTTTTTTGTGCAGGTGGTGGGTAGGTTTAGCTGGTTAGGTGAGGTAGCGTGCCAGGCCTTTGGCCTTTGACCCTGCATCCATGCAGACGCCCTGACGCAAACTGAACTTGAGTTTTCCCCCAGCTGTTCACCTGTCAATGCAAAATGGTTGCATTTGCCGTGCATATCAGCACGAGTGCTGAAACAGCACCAATGCTGACAGGTAAGTGTCTATTTCTATAGATAGATTGATGGATGGAGTGATGGATGGAGTGATGGATGGATGGATGGATGGATGGATGGATGGATGGATGGATGGATAGATAGGTACATGAGTTTAAACAACTTTTTGTTAAAAAAAATGTTTTTGTTAAAAAAAATGTTTTTGTTTGAAAAAGTGAATGTTTTTTAGGCCTGAGTTACATTGATGGATGGAGTGATGGAGTGATGGATGGATGGATGGATAGATAGATGAATAGATGAATATATAGATACATGAGTTTAAACCACTTTTTGTTAAAAAAAATATGTTTTTGTTTGAAAAAGTGAATGTTTTTAGGCCTGTGTTATACATGGATGGATGGAGTGATGGAGTGATGGATGGATGGATGGATGGATGGATGGATAGATAAATAGATAGATAGATGAATAGATGAATATATAGATACATGAGTTTAAACCACTTTTTGTTAAAAAAAAAAAGTTTTTGTTTGAAAAAGTGAATGTTTTTAGGCCTGTGTTATACATGGATGGATGGAGTGATGGAGTGATGGAGTGATGGATGGATGGATGGATAGATAGATGGATAGATGGATAGATGGATAGATGAGTTTGATCGACTGTTTGTTCATATTTTTTTATTGTTTTGTGTTAAATATTGAAAGTAGTCTTTGGCCTAATGGTTAGTTTGGGTTTAGGGTTAGTTTGGGGCTATGGTTAGGTTAGGGTTAAAATGGCATATAGGTAGGGAGGTAAAAACGACTTTCACCCTCATTAGTAACCACCCTCATTTGCATAAAGGGCATCTGATTGGCCGAATCTTAACTGTCCATATATCTGCAACGGTGTGTTTTATCTGTACGAAACTTGGTTTATATAGTAATTGATGTATGGCTAGTCGACTGGTGGTGGTTTGGTGCGCCTCTAGCGCCACCAGGTGTGTAGACACGGTACTGCACTTTATTTTTTAGATTTGTTTTTTTTTAACAGGGGTCTATTTTATAAATTGCTGTTGTATCTAGGGTTATTTTATATAGGGGTGGTCTATCCTGGTATATTTTGGGTAGGGTTTGTTTAGGTCCCGCCAGTGGTCAGTGTTTTTTGGTTTTGTTTTCTGTTTTTTTGTGCAGGTGGTGGGTAGGGTTAGCTGGTTAGGTGAGGTAGCGTGCCAGGCCTTTGGCCTTTGACCCTGCATCCATGCAGACGCCCTGACGCAAACTGAACTTGAGTTTTCCCCCAGCTGTTCACCTGTCAATGCAAAATGGTTGCATTTGCCGTGCATATCAGCACGAGTGCTGAAACAGCACCAATGCTGACAGGTAAGTGTCTATTTCTATAGATAGATTGATGGATGGAGTGATGGATGGATGGATGGATGGATGGATGGATGGATGGATGGATGGATGGATGGATAGATAGGTACATGAGTTTAAACAACTTTTTGTTAAAAAAAATGTTTTTGTTAAAAAAAATGTTTTTGTTTGAAAAAGTGAATGTTTTTTAGGCCTGTGTTACATTGATGGATGGAGTGATGGAGTGATGGATGGATGGATGGATAGATAGATGAATAGATGAATATATAGATACATGAGTTTAAACCACTTTTTGTTAAAAAAAATATGTTTTTGTTTGAAAAAGTGAATGTTTTTAGGCCTGTGTTATACATGGATGGATGGAGTGATGGAGTGATGGATGGATGGATGGATGGATGGATGGATAGATAAATAGATAGATAGATGAATAGATGAATATATAGATACATGAGTTTAAACAACTTTTTGTTAAAAAAAAAAAAGTTTTTGTTTGAAAAAGTGAATGTTTTTAGGCCTGTGTTATACATGGATGGATGGAGTGATGGAGTGATGGAGTGATGGAGTGATGGAGTGATGGATGGATGGAGTGATGGATGGATGGATGGATAGATAGATGGATAGATGGATAGATGGATAGATGAGTTTGATCGACTGTTTGTTCATATTTTTTTATTGTTTTGTGTTAAATATTGAAAGTAGTCTTTGGCCTAATGGTTAGTTTGGGTTTAGGGTTAGTTTGGGGCTATGGTTAGGTTAGGGTTAAAATGGCATATAGGTAGGGAGGTAAAAACGACTTTCACCCTCATTAGTAACCACCCTCATTTGCATAAAGGGCATCTGATTGGCCGAATCTTAACTGTCCATATATCTGCAACGGTGTGTTTTATCTGTACGAAACTTGGTTTATATAGTAATTGATGTATGGCTAGTCGACTGGCGGTGGTTTGGTGCGCCTCTAGCGCCACCAGGTGTGTAGACACGGTACTGCACTTTATTTTTTAGATTTGTTTTTTTTTAACAGGGGTCTATTTTATAAATTGCTGTTGTATCTAGGGTTATTTTATATAGGGGTGGTCTATCCTGGTATATTTTGGGTAGGGTTTGTTTAGGTCCCGCCAGTGGTCAGTGTTTTAGGGTTAGGGTTAGGGTTAGGGTTAGGTAGGGAGGTAAAAACGACTTTCACCCTCATTAGTAACCACCCTCATTTGCATAAAGGGCATCTGATTGGCCGAATCTTAACTGTCCATATATCTGCAACGGTGTGTTTTATCTGTACGAAACTTGGTTTATATAGTAATTGATGTATGGCTAGTCGACTGGTGGTGGTTTGGTGCGCCTCTAGCGCCACCAGGTGTGTAGACACGGTACTGCACTTTATTTTTTAGATTTGTTTTTTTTTAACAGGGGTCTATTTTATAAATTGCTGTTGTATCTAGGGTTATTTTATATAGGGGTGGTCTATCCTGGTATATTTTGGGTAGGGTTTGTTTAGGTCCCGCCAGTGGTCAGTGTTTTTTGGTTTTGTTTTCTGTTTTTTTGTGCAGGTGGTGGGTAGGTTTAGCTGGTTAGGTGAGGTAGCGTGCCAGGCCTTTGGCCTTTGACCCTGCATCCATGCAGACGCCCTGACGCAAACTGAACTTGAGTTTTCCCCCAGCTGTTCACCTGTCAATGCAAAATGGTTGCATTTGCCGTGCATATCAGCACGAGTGCTGAAACAGCACCAATGCTGACAGGTAAGTGTCTATTTCTATAGATAGATTGATGGATGGAGTGATGGATGGAGTGATGGATGGATGGATGGATGGATGGATGGATGGATGGATGGATGGATAGATAGGTACATGAGTTTAAACAACTTTTTGTTAAAAAAAATGTTTTTGTTAAAAAAAATGTTTTTGTTTGAAAAAGTGAATGTTTTTTAGGCCTGAGTTACATTGATGGATGGAGTGATGGAGTGATGGATGGATGGATGGATAGATAGATGAATAGATGAATATATAGATACATGAGTTTAAACCACTTTTTGTTAAAAAAAATATGTTTTTGTTTGAAAAAGTGAATGTTTTTAGGCCTGTGTTATACATGGATGGATGGAGTGATGGAGTGATGGATGGATGGATGGATGGATGGATGGATAGATAAATAGATAGATAGATGAATAGATGAATATATAGATACATGAGTTTAAACCACTTTTTGTTAAAAAAAAAAAGTTTTTGTTTGAAAAAGTGAATGTTTTTAGGCCTGTGTTATACATGGATGGATGGAGTGATGGAGTGATGGAGTGATGGATGGATGGATGGATAGATAGATGGATAGATGGATAGATGGATAGATGAGTTTGATCGACTGTTTGTTCATATTTTTTTATTGTTTTGTGTTAAATATTGAAAGTAGTCTTTGGCCTAATGGTTAGTTTGGGTTTAGGGTTAGTTTGGGGCTATGGTTAGGTTAGGGTTAAAATGGCATATAGGTAGGGAGGTAAAAACGACTTTCACCCTCATTAGTAACCACCCTCATTTGCATAAAGGGCATCTGATTGGCCGAATCTTAACTGTCCATATATCTGCAACGGTGTGTTTTATCTGTACGAAACTTGGTTTATATAGTAATTGATGTATGGCTAGTCGACTGGTGGTGGTTTGGTGCGCCTCTAGCGCCACCAGGTGTGTAGACACGGTACTGCACTTTATTTTTTAGATTTGTTTTTTTTTAACAGGGGTCTATTTTATAAATTGCTGTTGTATCTAGGGTTATTTTATATAGGGGTGGTCTATCCTGGTATATTTTGGGTAGGGTTTGTTTAGGTCCCGCCAGTGGTCAGTGTTTTTTGGTTTTGTTTTCTGTTTTTTTGTGCAGGTGGTGGGTAGGGTTAGCTGGTTAGGTGAGGTAGCGTGCCAGGCCTTTGGCCTTTGACCCTGCATCCATGCAGACGCCCTGACGCAAACTGAACTTGAGTTTTCCCCCAGCTGTTCACCTGTCAATGCAAAATGGTTGCATTTGCCGTGCATATCAGCACGAGTGCTGAAACAGCACCAATGCTGACAGGTAAGTGTCTATTTCTATAGATAGATTGATGGATGGAGTGATGGATGGATGGATGGATGGATGGATGGATGGATGGATGGATGGATGGATGGATAGATAGGTACATGAGTTTAAACAACTTTTTGTTAAAAAAAATGTTTTTGTTAAAAAAAATGTTTTTGTTTGAAAAAGTGAATGTTTTTTAGGCCTGTGTTACATTGATGGATGGAGTGATGGAGTGATGGATGGATGGATGGATAGATAGATGAATAGATGAATATATAGATACATGAGTTTAAACCACTTTTTGTTAAAAAAAATATGTTTTTGTTTGAAAAAGTGAATGTTTTTAGGCCTGTGTTATACATGGATGGATGGAGTGATGGAGTGATGGATGGATGGATGGATGGATGGATGGATAGATAAATAGATAGATAGATGAATAGATGAATATATAGATACATGAGTTTAAACAACTTTTTGTTAAAAAAAAAAAAGTTTTTGTTTGAAAAAGTGAATGTTTTTAGGCCTGTGTTATACATGGATGGATGGAGTGATGGAGTGATGGAGTGATGGAGTGATGGAGTGATGGAGTGATGGATGGATGGAGTGATGGATGGATGGATGGATAGATAGATGGATAGATGGATAGATGGATAGATGAGTTTGATCGACTGTTTGTTCATATTTTTTTATTGTTTTGTGTTAAATATTGAAAGTAGTCTTTGGCCTAATGGTTAGTTTGGGTTTAGGGTTAGTTTGGGGCTATGGTTAGGTTAGGGTTAAAATGGCATATAGGTAGGGAGGTAAAAACGACTTTCACCCTCATTAGTAACCACCCTCATTTGCATAAAGGGCATCTGATTGGCCGAATCTTAACTGTCCATATATCTGCAACGGTGTGTTTTATCTGTACGAAACTTGGTTTATATAGTAATTGATGTATGGCTAGTCGACTGGCGGTGGTTTGGTGCGCCTCTAGCGCCACCAGGTGTGTAGACACGGTACTGCACTTTATTTTTTAGATTTGTTTTTTTTTAACAGGGGTCTATTTTATAAATTGCTGTTGTATCTAGGGTTATTTTATATAGGGGTGGTCTATCCTGGTATATTTTGGGTAGGGTTTGTTTAGGTCCCGCCAGTGGTCAGTGTTTTAGGGTTAGGGTTAGGGTTAGGGTTAGGTAGGGAGGTAAAAACGACTTTCACCCTCATTAGTAACCACCCTCATTTGCATAAAGGGCATCTGATTGGCCGAATCTTAACTGTCCATATATCTGCAACGGTGTGTTTTATCTGTACGAAACTTGGTTTATATAGTAATTGATGTATGGCTAGTCGACTGGTGGTGGTTTGGTGCGCCTCTAGCGCCACCAGGTGTGTAGACACGGTACTGCACTTTATTTTTTAGATTTGTTTTTTTTTAACAGGGGTCTATTTTATAAATTGCTGTTGTATCTAGGGTTATTTTATATAGGGGTGGTCTATCCTGGTATATTTTGGGTAGGGTTTGTTTAGGTCCCGCCAGTGGTCAGTGTTTTTTGGTTTTGTTTTCTGTTTTTTTGTGCAGGTGGTGGGTAGGTTTAGCTGGTTAGGTGAGGTAGCGTGCCAGGCCTTTGGCCTTTGACCCTGCATCCATGCAGACGCCCTGACGCAAACTGAACTTGAGTTTTCCCCCAGCTGTTCACCTGTCAATGCAAAATGGTTGCATTTGCCGTGCATATCAGCACGAGTGCTGAAACAGCACCAATGCTGACAGGTAAGTGTCTATTTCTATAGATAGATTGATGGATGGAGTGATGGATGGAGTGATGGATGGATGGATGGATGGATGGATGGATGGATGGATGGATGGATAGATAGGTACATGAGTTTAAACAACTTTTTGTTAAAAAAAATGTTTTTGTTAAAAAAAATGTTTTTGTTTGAAAAAGTGAATGTTTTTTAGGCCTGTGTTACATTGATGGATGGAGTGATGGAGTGATGGATGGATGGATGGATAGATAGATGAATAGATGAATATATAGATACATGAGTTTAAACCACTTTTTGTTAAAAAAAATATGTTTTTGTTTGAAAAAGTGAATGTTTTTAGGCCTGTGTTATACATGGATGGATGGAGTGATGGAGTGATGGATGGATGGATGGATGGATGGATGGATAGATAAATAGATAGATAGATGAATAGATGAATATATAGATACATGAGTTTAAACCACTTTTTGTTAAAAAAAAAAAGTTTTTGTTTGAAAAAGTGAATGTTTTTAGGCCTGTGTTATACATGGATGGATGGAGTGATGGAGTGATGGAGTGATGGATGGATGGATGGATAGATAGATGGATAGATGGATAGATGGATAGATGAGTTTGATCGACTGTTTGTTCATATTTTTTTATTGTTTTGTGTTAAATATTGAAAGTAGTCTTTGGCCTAATGGTTAGTTTGGGTTTAGGGTTAGTTTGGGGCTATGGTTAGGTTAGGGTTAAAATGGCATATAGGTAGGGAGGTAAAAACGACTTTCACCCTCATTAGTAACCACCCTCATTTGCATAAAGGGCATCTGATTGGCCGAATCTTAACTGTCCATATATCTGCAACGGTGTGTTTTATCTGTACGAAACTTGGTTTATATAGTAATTGATGTATGGCTAGTCGACTGGTGGTGGTTTGGTGCGCCTCTAGCGCCACCAGGTGTGTAGACACGGTACTGCACTTTATTTTTTAGATTTGTTTTTTTTTAACAGGGGTCTATTTTATAAATTGCTGTTGTATCTAGGGTTATTTTATATAGGGGTGGTCTATCCTGGTATATTTTGGGTAGGGTTTGTTTAGGTCCCGCCAGTGGTCAGTGTTTTTTGGTTTTGTTTTCTGTTTTTTTGTGCAGGTGGTGGGTAGGGTTAGCTGGTTAGGTGAGGTAGCGTGCCAGGCCTTTGGCCTTTGACCCTGCATCCATGCAGACGCCCTGACGCAAACTGAACTTGAGTTTTCCCCCAGCTGTTCACCTGTCAATGCAAAATGGTTGCATTTGCCGTGCATATCAGCACGAGTGCTGAAACAGCACCAATGCTGACAGGTAAGTGTCTATTTCTATAGATAGATTGATGGATGGAGTGATGGATGGATGGATGGATGGATGGATGGATGGATGGATGGATGGATGGATGGATAGATAGGTACATGAGTTTAAACAACTTTTTGTTAAAAAAAATGTTTTTGTTAAAAAAAATGTTTTTGTTTGAAAAAGTGAATGTTTTTTAGGCCTGTGTTACATTGATGGATGGAGTGATGGAGTGATGGATGGATGGATGGATAGATAGATGAATAGATGAATATATAGATACATGAGTTTAAACCACTTTTTGTTAAAAAAAATATGTTTTTGTTTGAAAAAGTGAATGTTTTTAGGCCTGTGTTATACATGGATGGATGGAGTGATGGAGTGATGGATGGATGGATGGATGGATGGATGGATAGATAAATAGATAGATAGATGAATAGATGAATATATAGATACATGAGTTTAAACAACTTTTTGTTAAAAAAAAAAAAGTTTTTGTTTGAAAAAGTGAATGTTTTTAGGCCTGTGTTATACATGGATGGATGGAGTGATGGAGTGATGGAGTGATGGAGTGATGGAGTGATGGAGTGATGGATGGATGGAGTGATGGATGGATGGATGGATAGATAGATGGATAGATGGATAGATGGATAGATGAGTTTGATCGACTGTTTGTTCATATTTTTTTATTGTTTTGTGTTAAATATTGAAAGTAGTCTTTGGCCTAATGGTTAGTTTGGGTTTAGGGTTAGTTTGGGGCTATGGTTAGGTTAGGGTTAAAATGGCATATAGGTAGGGAGGTAAAAACGACTTTCACCCTCATTAGTAACCACCCTCATTTGCATAAAGGGCATCTGATTGGCCGAATCTTAACTGTCCATATATCTGCAACGGTGTGTTTTATCTGTACGAAACTTGGTTTATATAGTAATTGATGTATGGCTAGTCGACTGGCGGTGGTTTGGTGCGCCTCTAGCGCCACCAGGTGTGTAGACACGGTACTGCACTTTATTTTTTAGATTTGTTTTTTTTTAACAGGGGTCTATTTTATAAATTGCTGTTGTATCTAGGGTTATTTTATATAGGGGTGGTCTATCCTGGTATATTTTGGGTAGGGTTTGTTTAGGTCCCGCCAGTGGTCAGTGTTTTAGGGTTAGGGTTAGGGTTAGGGTTAGGTAGGGAGGTAAAAACGACTTTCACCCTCATTAGTAACCACCCTCATTTGCATAAAGGGCATCTGATTGGCCGAATCTTAACTGTCCATATATCTGCAACGGTGTGTTTTATCTGTACGAAACTTGGTTTATATAGTAATTGATGTATGGCTAGTCGACTGGTGGTGGTTTGGTGCGCCTCTAGCGCCACCAGGTGTGTAGACACGGTACTGCACTTTATTTTTTAGATTTGTTTTTTTTTAACAGGGGTCTATTTTATAAATTGCTGTTGTATCTAGGGTTATTTTATATAGGGGTGGTCTATCCTGGTATATTTTGGGTAGGGTTTGTTTAGGTCCCGCCAGTGGTCAGTGTTTTTTGGTTTTGTTTTCTGTTTTTTTGTGCAGGTGGTGGGTAGGTTTAGCTGGTTAGGTGAGGTAGCGTGCCAGGCCTTTGGCCTTTGACCCTGCATCCATGCAGACGCCCTGACGCAAACTGAACTTGAGTTTTCCCCCAGCTGTTCACCTGTCAATGCAAAATGGTTGCATTTGCCGTGCATATCAGCACGAGTGCTGAAACAGCACCAATGCTGACAGGTAAGTGTCTATTTCTATAGATAGATTGATGGATGGAGTGATGGATGGAGTGATGGATGGATGGATGGATGGATGGATGGATGGATGGATGGATGGATAGATAGGTACATGAGTTTAAACAACTTTTTGTTAAAAAAAATGTTTTTGTTAAAAAAAATGTTTTTGTTTGAAAAAGTGAATGTTTTTTAGGCCTGTGTTACATTGATGGATGGAGTGATGGAGTGATGGATGGATGGATGGATAGATAGATGAATAGATGAATATATAGATACATGAGTTTAAACCACTTTTTGTTAAAAAAAATATGTTTTTGTTTGAAAAAGTGAATGTTTTTAGGCCTGTGTTATACATGGATGGATGGAGTGATGGAGTGATGGATGGATGGATGGATGGATGGATGGATAGATAAATAGATAGATAGATGAATAGATGAATATATAGATACATGAGTTTAAACCACTTTTTGTTAAAAAAAAAAAGTTTTTGTTTGAAAAAGTGAATGTTTTTAGGCCTGTGTTATACATGGATGGATGGAGTGATGGAGTGATGGAGTGATGGATGGATGGATGGATAGATAGATGGATAGATGGATAGATGGATAGATGAGTTTGATCGACTGTTTGTTCATATTTTTTTATTGTTTTGTGTTAAATATTGAAAGTAGTCTTTGGCCTAATGGTTAGTTTGGGTTTAGGGTTAGTTTGGGGCTATGGTTAGGTTAGGGTTAAAATGGCATATAGGTAGGGAGGTAAAAACGACTTTCACCCTCATTAGTAACCACCCTCATTTGCATAAAGGGCATCTGATTGGCCGAATCTTAACTGTCCATATATCTGCAACGGTGTGTTTTATCTGTACGAAACTTGGTTTATATAGTAATTGATGTATGGCTAGTCGACTGGTGGTGGTTTGGTGCGCCTCTAGCGCCACCAGGTGTGTAGACACGGTACTGCACTTTATTTTTTAGATTTGTTTTTTTTTAACAGGGGTCTATTTTATAAATTGCTGTTGTATCTAGGGTTATTTTATATAGGGGTGGTCTATCCTGGTATATTTTGGGTAGGGTTTGTTTAGGTCCCGCCAGTGGTCAGTGTTTTTTGGTTTTGTTTTCTGTTTTTTTGTGCAGGTGGTGGGTAGGGTTAGCTGGTTAGGTGAGGTAGCGTGCCAGGCCTTTGGCCTTTGACCCTGCATCCATGCAGACGCCCTGACGCAAACTGAACTTGAGTTTTCCCCCAGCTGTTCACCTGTCAATGCAAAATGGTTGCATTTGCCGTGCATATCAGCACGAGTGCTGAAACAGCACCAATGCTGACAGGTAAGTGTCTATTTCTATAGATAGATTGATGGATGGAGTGATGGATGGATGGATGGATGGATGGATGGATGGATGGATGGATGGATGGATGGATAGATAGGTACATGAGTTTAAACAACTTTTTGTTAAAAAAAATGTTTTTGTTAAAAAAAATGTTTTTGTTTGAAAAAGTGAATGTTTTTTAGGCCTGTGTTACATTGATGGATGGAGTGATGGAGTGATGGATGGATGGATGGATAGATAGATGAATAGATGAATATATAGATACATGAGTTTAAACCACTTTTTGTTAAAAAAAAAATGTTTTTGTTTGAAAAAGTGAATGTTTTTAGGCCTGTGTTATACATGGATGGATGGAGTGATGGAGTGATGGATGGATGGATGGATGGATGGATGGATAGATAAATAGATAGATAGATGAATAGATGAATATATAGATACATGAGTTTAAACAACTTTTTGTTAAAAAAAAAAAAGTTTTTGTTTGAAAAAGTGAATGTTTTTAGGCCTGTGTTATACATGGATGGATGGAGTGATGGAGTGATGGAGTGATGGAGTGATGGAGTGATGGAGTGATGGATGGATGGAGTGATGGATGGATGGATGGATAGATAGATGGATAGATGGATAGATGGATAGATGAGTTTGATCGACTGTTTGTTCATATTTTTTTATTGTTTTGTGTTAAATATTGAAAGTAGTCTTTGGCCTAATGGTTAGTTTGGGTTTAGGGTTAGTTTGGGGCTATGGTTAGGTTAGGGTTAAAATGGCATATAGGTAGGGAGGTAAAAACGACTTTCACCCTCATTAGTAACCACCCTCATTTGCATAAAGGGCATCTGATTGGCCGAATCTTAACTGTCCATATATCTGCAACGGTGTGTTTTATCTGTACGAAACTTGGTTTATATAGTAATTGATGTATGGCTAGTCGACTGGCGGTGGTTTGGTGCGCCTCTAGCGCCACCAGGTGTGTAGACACGGTACTGCACTTTATTTTTTAGATTTGTTTTTTTTTAACAGGGGTCTATTTTATAAATTGCTGTTGTATCTAGGGTTATTTTATATAGGGGTGGTCTATCCTGGTATATTTTGGGTAGGGTTTGTTTAGGTCCCGCCAGTGGTCAGTGTTTTAGGGTTAGGGTTAGGTGAAGAAGAAATCCAAGATCTAGGACCCTGAGGCCCCAGAAATGGCTGTGCACTGGCCTACTTTCTACTGACCACTAAAGGAAAACCCCAGGCCCAAAGAGGTAAGCGGTTCTGACATAGAGAGACATATATAATTATAAAATAATAAAATATAGGGCTACAATCGCCAGGGTTCAAATCAAATGGGCTATATTGCCGCGGGTTATACCACCAAGGGTTTAATTTAATAAAAAAACTAATGGTAGGTTTTAGTTAGATGTGGTGAGGGGCATATAACTCACGTCTGTATGGACATGAGGAGACGCTCGACGTCACAGTGGACGGAGAAAAAATTATGTGGCTCTGCAACATCACCCACAACAATGATGGCGGCCATTTTGACCAACTCGACGCCTGTATGGGCGAAGAGAAAATTTTCCAAAGCTCTGCTACATCACCCACCTTCAAAATGATGGCAGCTGTACTCATTTTTACGGTTTTGTGTCATTCAGGCATACTCTCGCGACGCGTTTCGAACTTTCCCAAGGTTCTCATCAGGCGAATTGAAATGACAACTGTCTCTGTTCCCTCTGCAACTACAGAGTGCTTGAGGGCGTGGTCCCTCCAGACTTTATAGTGGTAGAGGGCGGAGTGCCCCTCCCACTACTAAATACCTTTCAGCACTATATGGTGCGTCATAAATAGTTTTTTTGCTATCAATAAATTTGTTTTTAAATTTAATATTTAATAATTATACACATACACTCACAGACATCACACACAAACCAATCCAGATGAAGGGCAATCCAAAAGCTCAGAGTCGGTGGCACGGGCTTTGGTTAGGTGAAGAAGAAATCCAAGATCTAGGACCCTGAGGCCCCAGAAATGGCTGTGCACTGGCCTACTTTCTACTGACCACTAAAGGAAAACCCCAGGCCCAAAGAGGTAAGCGGTTCTGACATAGAGAGACATATATAATTATAAAATAATAAAATATAGGGCTACAATCGCCAGGGTTCAAATCAAATGGGCTATATTGCCGCGGGTTATACCACCAAGGGTTTAATTTAATAAAAAAACTAATGGTAGGTTTTAGTTAGATGTGGTGAGGGGCATATAACTCACGTCTGTATGGACATGAGGAGACGCTCGACGTCACAGTGGACGGAGAAAAAATTATGTGGCTCTGCAACATCACCCACAACAATGATGGCGGCCATTTTGACCAACTCGACGCCTGTATGGGCGAAGAGAAAATTTTCCAAAGCTCTGCTACATCACCCACCTTCAAAATGATGGCAGCTGTACTCATTTTTACGGTTTTGTGTCATTCAGGCATACTCTCGCGACGCGTTTCGAACTTTCCCAAGGTTCTCATCAGGCGAATTGAAATGACAACTGTCTCTGTTCCCTCTGCAACTACAGAGTGCTTGAGGGCGTGGTCCCTCCAGACTTTATAGTGGTAGAGGGCGGAGTGCCCCTCCCACTACTAAATACCTTTCAGCACTATATGGTGCGTCATAAATAGTTTTTTTGCTATCAATAAATTTGTTTTTAAATTTAATATTTAATAATTATACACATACACTCACAGACATCACACACAAACCAATCCAGATGAAGGGCAATCCAAAAGCTCAGAGTCGGTGGCACGGGCTTTGGTTAGGTGAAGAAGAAATCCAAGATCTAGGACCCTGAGGCCCCAGAAATGGCTGTGCACTGGCCTACTTTCTACTGACCACTAAAGGAAAACCCCAGGCCCAAAGAGGTAAGCGGTTCTGACATAGAGAGACATATATAATTATAAAATAATAAAATATAGGGCTACAATCGCCAGGGTTCAAATCAAATGGGCTATATTGCCGCGGGTTATACCACCAAGGGTTTAATTTAATAAAAAAACTAATGGTAGGTTTTAGTTAGATGTGGTGAGGGGCATATAACTCACGTCTGTATGGACATGAGGAGACGCTCGACGTCACAGTGGACGGAGAAAAAATTATGTGGCTCTGCAACATCACCCACAACAATGATGGCGGCCATTTTGACCAACTCGACGCCTGTATGGGCGAAGAGAAAATTTTCCAAAGCTCTGCTACATCACCCACCTTCAAAATGATGGCAGCTGTACTCATTTTTACGGTTTTGTGTCATTCAGGCATACTCTCGCGACGCGTTTCGAACTTTCCCAAGGTTCTCATCAGGCGAATTGAAATGACAACTGTCTCTGTTCCCTCTGCAACTACAGAGTGCTTGAGGGCGTGGTCCCTCCAGACTTTATAGTGGTAGAGGGCGGAGTGCCCCTCCCACTACTAAATACCTTTCAGCACTATATGGTGCGTCATAAATAGTTTTTTTGCTATCAATAAATTTGTTTTTAAATTTAATATTTAATAATTATACACATACACTCACAGACATCACACACAAACCAATCCAGATGAAGGGCAATCCAAAAGCTCAGAGTCGGTGGCACGGGCTTTGGTTAGGTGAAGAAGAAATCCAAGATCTAGGACCCTGAGGCCCCAGAAATGGCTGTGCACTGGCCTACTTTCTACTGACCACTAAAGGAAAACCCCAGGCCCAAAGAGGTAAGCGGTTCTGACATAGAGAGACATATATAATTATAAAATAATAAAATATAGGGCTACAATCGCCAGGGTTCAAATCAAATGGGCTATATTGCCGCGGGTTATACCACCAAGGGTTTAATTTAATAAAAAAACTAATGGTAGGTTTTAGTTAGATGTGGTGAGGGGCATATAACTCACGTCTGTATGGACATGAGGAGACGCTCGACGTCACAGTGGACGGAGAAAAAATTATGTGGCTCTGCAACATCACCCACAACAATGATGGCGGCCATTTTGACCAACTCGACGCCTGTATGGGCGAAGAGAAAATTTTCCAAAGCTCTGCTACATCACCCACCTTCAAAATGATGGCAGCTGTACTCATTTTTACGGTTTTGTGTCATTCAGGCATACTCTCGCGACGCGTTTCGAACTTTCCCAAGGTTCTCATCAGGCGAATTGAAATGACAACTGTCTCTGTTCCCTCTGCAACTACAGAGTGCTTGAGGGCGTGGTCCCTCCAGACTTTATAGTGGTAGAGGGCGGAGTGCCCCTCCCACTACTAAATACCTTTCAGCACTATATGGTGCGTCATAAATAGTTTTTTTGCTATCAATAAATTTGTTTTTAAATTTAATATTTAATAATTATACACATACACTCACAGACATCACACACAAACCAATCCAGATGAAGGGCAATCCAAAAGCTCAGAGTCGGTGGCACGGGCTTTGGTTAGGTGAAGAAGAAATCCAAGATCTAGGACCCTGAGGCCCCAGAAATGGCTGTGCACTGGCCTACTTTCTACTGACCACTAAAGGAAAACCCCAGGCCCAAAGAGGTAAGCGGTTCTGACATAGAGAGACATATATAATTATAAAATAATAAAATATAGGGCTACAATCGCCAGGGTTCAAATCAAATGGGCTATATTGCCGCGGGTTATACCACCAAGGGTTTAATTTAATAAAAAAACTAATGGTAGGTTTTAGTTAGATGTGGTGAGGGGCATATAACTCACGTCTGTATGGACATGAGGAGACGCTCGACGTCACAGTGGACGGAGAAAAAATTATGTGGCTCTGCAACATCACCCACAACAATGATGGCGGCCATTTTGACCAACTCGACGCCTGTATGGGCGAAGAGAAAATTTTCCAAAGCTCTGCTACATCACCCACCTTCAAAATGATGGCAGCTGTACTCATTTTTACGGTTTTGTGTCATTCAGGCATACTCTCGCGACGCGTTTCGAACTTTCCCAAGGTTCTCATCAGGCGAATTGAAATGACAACTGTCTCTGTTCCCTCTGCAACTACAGAGTGCTTGAGGGCGTGGTCCCTCCAGACTTTATAGTGGTAGAGGGCGGAGTGCCCCTCCCACTACTAAATACCTTTCAGCACTATATGGTGCGTCATAAATAGTTTTTTTGCTATCAATAAATTTGTTTTTAAATTTAATATTTAATAATTATACACATACACTCACAGACATCACACACAAACCAATCCAGATGAAGGGCAATCCAAAAGCTCAGAGTCGGTGGCACGGGCTTTGGTTAGGTGAAGAAGAAATCCAAGATCTAGGACCCTGAGGCCCCAGAAATGGCTGTGCACTGGCCTACTTTCTACTGACCACTAAAGGAAAACCCCAGGCCCAAAGAGGTAAGCGGTTCTGACATAGAGAGACATATATAATTATAAAATAATAAAATATAGGGCTACAATCGCCAGGGTTCAAATCAAATGGGCTATATTGCCGCGGGTTATACCACCAAGGGTTTAATTTAATAAAAAAACTAATGGTAGGTTTTAGTTAGATGTGGTGAGGGGCATATAACTCACGTCTGTATGGACATGAGGAGACGCTCGACGTCACAGTGGACGGAGAAAAAATTATGTGGCTCTGCAACATCACCCACAACAATGATGGCGGCCATTTTGACCAACTCGACGCCTGTATGGGCGAAGAGAAAATTTTCCAAAGCTCTGCTACATCACCCACCTTCAAAATGATGGCAGCTGTACTCATTTTTACGGTTTTGTGTCATTCAGGCATACTCTCGCGACGCGTTTCGAACTTTCCCAAGGTTCTCATCAGGCGAATTGAAATGACAACTGTCTCTGTTCCCTCTGCAACTACAGAGTGCTTGAGGGCGTGGTCCCTCCAGACTTTATAGTGGTAGAGGGCGGAGTGCCCCTCCCACTACTAAATACCTTTCAGCACTATATGGTGCGTCATAAATAGTTTTTTTGCTATCAATAAATTTGTTTTTAAATTTAATATTTAATAATTATACACATACACTCACAGACATCACACACAAACCAATCCAGATGAAGGGCAATCCAAAAGCTCAGAGTCGGTGGCACGGGCTTTGGTTAGGTGAAGAAGAAATCCAAGATCTAGGACCCTGAGGCCCCAGAAATGGCTGTGCACTGGCCTACTTTCTACTGACCACTAAAGGAAAACCCCAGGCCCAAAGAGGTAAGCGGTTCTGACATAGAGAGACATATATAATTATAAAATAATAAAATATAGGGCTACAATCGCCAGGGTTCAAATCAAATGGGCTATATTGCCGCGGGTTATACCACCAAGGGTTTAATTTAATAAAAAAACTAATGGTAGGTTTTAGTTAGATGTGGTGAGGGGCATATAACTCACGTCTGTATGGACATGAGGAGACGCTCGACGTCACAGTGGACGGAGAAAAAATTATGTGGCTCTGCAACATCACCCACAACAATGATGGCGGCCATTTTGACCAACTCGACGCCTGTATGGGCGAAGAGAAAATTTTCCAAAGCTCTGCTACATCACCCACCTTCAAAATGATGGCAGCTGTACTCATTTTTACGGTTTTGTGTCATTCAGGCATACTCTCGCGACGCGTTTCGAACTTTCCCAAGGTTCTCATCAGGCGAATTGAAATGACAACTGTCTCTGTTCCCTCTGCAACTACAGAGTGCTTGAGGGCGTGGTCCCTCCAGACTTTATAGTGGTAGAGGGCGGAGTGCCCCTCCCACTACTAAATACCTTTCAGCACTATATGGTGCGTCATAAATAGTTTTTTTGCTATCAATAAATTTGTTTTTAAATTTAATATTTAATAATTATACACATACACTCACAGACATCACACACAAACCAATCCAGATGAAGGGCAATCCAAAAGCTCAGAGTCGGTGGCACGGGCTTTGGTTAGGTGAAGAAGAAATCCAAGATCTAGGACCCTGAGGCCCCAGAAATGGCTGTGCACTGGCCTACTTTCTACTGACCACTAAAGGAAAACCCCAGGCCCAAAGAGGTAAGCGGTTCTGACATAGAGAGACATATATAATTATAAAATAATAAAATATAGGGCTACAATCGCCAGGGTTCAAATCAAATGGGCTATATTGCCGCGGGTTATACCACCAAGGGTTTAATTTAATAAAAAAACTAATGGTAGGTTTTAGTTAGATGTGGTGAGGGGCATATAACTCACGTCTGTATGGACATGAGGAGACGCTCGACGTCACAGTGGACGGAGAAAAAATTATGTGGCTCTGCAACATCACCCACAACAATGATGGCGGCCATTTTGACCAACTCGACGCCTGTATGGGCGAAGAGAAAATTTTCCAAAGCTCTGCTACATCACCCACCTTCAAAATGATGGCAGCTGTACTCATTTTTACGGTTTTGTGTCATTCAGGCATACTCTCGCGACGCGTTTCGAACTTTCCCAAGGTTCTCATCAGGCGAATTGAAATGACAACTGTCTCTGTTCCCTCTGCAACTACAGAGTGCTTGAGGGCGTGGTCCCTCCAGACTTTATAGTGGTAGAGGGCGGAGTGCCCCTCCCACTACTAAATACCTTTCAGCACTATATGGTGCGTCATAAATAGTTTTTTTGCTATCAATAAATTTGTTTTTAAATTTAATATTTAATAATTATACACATACACTCACAGACATCACACACAAACCAATCCAGATGAAGGGCAATCCAAAAGCTCAGAGTCGGTGGCACGGGCTTTGGTTAGGTGAAGAAGAAATCCAAGATCTAGGACCCTGAGGCCCCAGAAATGGCTGTGCACTGGCCTACTTTCTACTGACCACTAAAGGAAAACCCCAGGCCCAAAGAGGTAAGCGGTTCTGACATAGAGAGACATATATAATTATAAAATAATAAAATATAGGGCTACAATCGCCAGGGTTCAAATCAAATGGGCTATATTGCCGCGGGTTATACCACCAAGGGTTTAATTTAATAAAAAAACTAATGGTAGGTT
The DNA here is from genome assembly GCA_022829025.1 of Squalius cephalus. NCBI lineage: Eukaryota > Metazoa > Chordata > Actinopteri > Cypriniformes > Leuciscidae > Squalius > Squalius cephalus. The sequence goes on from CM040794.1 coordinate 7,917,391, forward strand.
TTAGTTAGATGTGGTGAGGGGCATATAACTCACGTCTGTATGGACATGAGGAGACGCTCGACGTCACAGTGGACGGAGAAAAAATTATGTGGCTCTGCAACATCACCCACAACAATGATGGCGGCCATTTTGACCAACTCGACGCCTGTATGGGCGAAGAGAAAATTTTCCAAAGCTCTGCTACATCACCCACCTTCAAAATGATGGCAGCTGTACTCATTTTTACGGTTTTGTGTCATTCAGGCATACTCTCGCGACGCGTTTCGAACTTTCCCAAGGTTCTCATCAGGCGAATTGAAATGACAACTGTCTCTGTTCCCTCTGCAACTACAGAGTGCTTGAGGGCGTGGTCCCTCCAGACTTTATAGTGGTAGAGGGCGGAGTGCCCCTCCCACTACTAAATACCTTTCAGCACTATATGGTGCGTCATAAATAGTTTTTTTGCTATCAATAAATTTGTTTTTAAATTTAATATTTAATAATTATACACATACACTCACAGACATCACACACAAACCAATCCAGATGAAGGGCAATCCAAAAGCTCAGAGTCGGTGGCACGGGCTTTGGTTAGGTGAAGAAGAAATCCAAGATCTAGGACCCTGAGGCCCCAGAAATGGCTGTGCACTGGCCTACTTTCTACTGACCACTAAAGGAAAACCCCAGGCCCAAAGAGGTAAGCGGTTCTGACATAGAGAGACATATATAATTATAAAATAATAAAATATAGGGCTACAATCGCCAGGGTTCAAATCAAATGGGCTATATTGCCGCGGGTTATACCACCAAGGGTTTAATTTAATAAAAAAACTAATGGTAGGTTTTAGTTAGATGTGGTGAGGGGCATATAACTCACGTCTGTATGGACATGAGGAGACGCTCGACGTCACAGTGGACGGAGAAAAAATTATGTGGCTCTGCAACATCACCCACAACAATGATGGCGGCCATTTTGACCAACTCGACGCCTGTATGGGCGAAGAGAAAATTTTCCAAAGCTCTGCTACATCACCCACCTTCAAAATGATGGCAGCTGTACTCATTTTTACGGTTTTGTGTCATTCAGGCATACTCTCGCGACGCGTTTCGAACTTTCCCAAGGTTCTCATCAGGCGAATTGAAATGACAACTGTCTCTGTTCCCTCTGCAACTACAGAGTGCTTGAGGGCGTGGTCCCTCCAGACTTTATAGTGGTAGAGGGCGGAGTGCCCCTCCCACTACTAAATACCTTTCAGCACTATATGGTGCGTCATAAATAGTTTTTTTGCTATCAATAAATTTGTTTTTAAATTTAATATTTAATAATTATACACATACACTCACAGACATCACACACAAACCAATCCAGATGAAGGGCAATCCAAAAGCTCAGAGTCGGTGGCACGGGCTTTGGTTAGGTGAAGAAGAAATCCAAGATCTAGGACCCTGAGGCCCCAGAAATGGCTGTGCACTGGCCTACTTTCTACTGACCACTAAAGGAAAACCCCAGGCCCAAAGAGGTAAGCGGTTCTGACATAGAGAGACATATATAATTATAAAATAATAAAATATAGGGCTACAATCGCCAGGGTTCAAATCAAATGGGCTATATTGCCGCGGGTTATACCACCAAGGGTTTAATTTAATAAAAAAACTAATGGTAGGTTTTAGTTAGATGTGGTGAGGGGCATATAACTCACGTCTGTATGGACATGAGGAGACGCTCGACGTCACAGTGGACGGAGAAAAAATTATGTGGCTCTGCAACATCACCCACAACAATGATGGCGGCCATTTTGACCAACTCGACGCCTGTATGGGCGAAGAGAAAATTTTCCAAAGCTCTGCTACATCACCCACCTTCAAAATGATGGCAGCTGTACTCATTTTTACGGTTTTGTGTCATTCAGGCATACTCTCGCGACGCGTTTCGAACTTTCCCAAGGTTCTCATCAGGCGAATTGAAATGACAACTGTCTCTGTTCCCTCTGCAACTACAGAGTGCTTGAGGGCGTGGTCCCTCCAGACTTTATAGTGGTAGAGGGCGGAGTGCCCCTCCCACTACTAAATACCTTTCAGCACTATATGGTGCGTCATAAATAGTTTTTTTGCTATCAATAAATTTGTTTTTAAATTTAATATTTAATAATTATACACATACACTCACAGACATCACACACAAACCAATCCAGATGAAGGGCAATCCAAAAGCTCAGAGTCGGTGGCACGGGCTTTGGTTAGGTGAAGAAGAAATCCAAGATCTAGGACCCTGAGGCCCCAGAAATGGCTGTGCACTGGCCTACTTTCTACTGACCACTAAAGGAAAACCCCAGGCCCAAAGAGGTAAGCGGTTCTGACATAGAGAGACATATATAATTATAAAATAATAAAATATAGGGCTACAATCGCCAGGGTTCAAATCAAATGGGCTATATTGCCGCGGGTTATACCACCAAGGGTTTAATTTAATAAAAAAACTAATGGTAGGTTTTAGTTAGATGTGGTGAGGGGCATATAACTCACGTCTGTATGGACATGAGGAGACGCTCGACGTCACAGTGGACGGAGAAAAAATTATGTGGCTCTGCAACATCACCCACAACAATGATGGCGGCCATTTTGACCAACTCGACGCCTGTATGGGCGAAGAGAAAATTTTCCAAAGCTCTGCTACATCACCCACCTTCAAAATGATGGCAGCTGTACTCATTTTTACGGTTTTGTGTCATTCAGGCATACTCTCGCGACGCGTTTCGAACTTTCCCAAGGTTCTCATCAGGCGAATTGAAATGACAACTGTCTCTGTTCCCTCTGCAACTACAGAGTGCTTGAGGGCGTGGTCCCTCCAGACTTTATAGTGGTAGAGGGCGGAGTGCCCCTCCCACTACTAAATACCTTTCAGCACTATATGGTGCGTCATAAATAGTTTTTTTGCTATCAATAAATTTGTTTTTAAATTTAATATTTAATAATTATACACATACACTCACAGACATCACACACAAACCAATCCAGATGAAGGGCAATCCAAAAGCTCAGAGTCGGTGGCACGGGCTTTGGTTAGGTGAAGAAGAAATCCAAGATCTAGGACCCTGAGGCCCCAGAAATGGCTGTGCACTGGCCTACTTTCTACTGACCACTAAAGGAAAACCCCAGGCCCAAAGAGGTAAGCGGTTCTGACATAGAGAGACATATATAATTATAAAATAATAAAATATAGGGCTACAATCGCCAGGGTTCAAATCAAATGGGCTATATTGCCGCGGGTTATACCACCAAGGGTTTAATTTAATAAAAAAACTAATGGTAGGTTTTAGTTAGATGTGGTGAGGGGCATATAACTCACGTCTGTATGGACATGAGGAGACGCTCGACGTCACAGTGGACGGAGAAAAAATTATGTGGCTCTGCAACATCACCCACAACAATGATGGCGGCCATTTTGACCAACTCGACGCCTGTATGGGCGAAGAGAAAATTTTCCAAAGCTCTGCTACATCACCCACCTTCAAAATGATGGCAGCTGTACTCATTTTTACGGTTTTGTGTCATTCAGGCATACTCTCGCGACGCGTTTCGAACTTTCCCAAGGTTCTCATCAGGCGAATTGAAATGACAACTGTCTCTGTTCCCTCTGCAACTACAGAGTGCTTGAGGGCGTGGTCCCTCCAGACTTTATAGTGGTAGAGGGCGGAGTGCCCCTCCCACTACTAAATACCTTTCAGCACTATATGGTGCGTCATAAATAGTTTTTTTGCTATCAATAAATTTGTTTTTAAATTTAATATTTAATAATTATACACATACACTCACAGACATCACACACAAACCAATCCAGATGAAGGGCAATCCAAAAGCTCAGAGTCGGTGGCACGGGCTTTGGTTAGGTGAAGAAGAAATCCAAGATCTAGGACCCTGAGGCCCCAGAAATGGCTGTGCACTGGCCTACTTTCTACTGACCACTAAAGGAAAACCCCAGGCCCAAAGAGGTAAGCGGTTCTGACATAGAGAGACATATATAATTATAAAATAATAAAATATAGGGCTACAATCGCCAGGGTTCAAATCAAATGGGCTATATTGCCGCGGGTTATACCACCAAGGGTTTAATTTAATAAAAAAACTAATGGTAGGTTTTAGTTAGATGTGGTGAGGGGCATATAACTCACGTCTGTATGGACATGAGGAGACGCTCGACGTCACAGTGGACGGAGAAAAAATTATGTGGCTCTGCAACATCACCCACAACAATGATGGCGGCCATTTTGACCAACTCGACGCCTGTATGGGCGAAGAGAAAATTTTCCAAAGCTCTGCTACATCACCCACCTTCAAAATGATGGCAGCTGTACTCATTTTTACGGTTTTGTGTCATTCAGGCATACTCTCGCGACGCGTTTCGAACTTTCCCAAGGTTCTCATCAGGCGAATTGAAATGACAACTGTCTCTGTTCCCTCTGCAACTACAGAGTGCTTGAGGGCGTGGTCCCTCCAGACTTTATAGTGGTAGAGGGCGGAGTGCCCCTCCCACTACTAAATACCTTTCAGCACTATATGGTGCGTCATAAATAGTTTTTTTGCTATCAATAAATTTGTTTTTAAATTTAATATTTAATAATTATACACATACACTCACAGACATCACACACAAACCAATCCAGATGAAGGGCAATCCAAAAGCTCAGAGTCGGTGGCACGGGCTTTGGTTAGGTGAAGAAGAAATCCAAGATCTAGGACCCTGAGGCCCCAGAAATGGCTGTGCACTGGCCTACTTTCTACTGACCACTAAAGGAAAACCCCAGGCCCAAAGAGGTAAGCGGTTCTGACATAGAGAGACATATATAATTATAAAATAATAAAATATAGGGCTACAATCGCCAGGGTTCAAATCAAATGGGCTATATTGCCGCGGGTTATACCACCAAGGGTTTAATTTAATAAAAAAACTAATGGTAGGTTTTAGTTAGATGTGGTGAGGGGCATATAACTCACGTCTGTATGGACATGAGGAGACGCTCGACGTCACAGTGGACGGAGAAAAAATTATGTGGCTCTGCAACATCACCCACAACAATGATGGCGGCCATTTTGACCAACTCGACGCCTGTATGGGCGAAGAGAAAATTTTCCAAAGCTCTGCTACATCACCCACCTTCAAAATGATGGCAGCTGTACTCATTTTTACGGTTTTGTGTCATTCAGGCATACTCTCGCGACGCGTTTCGAACTTTCCCAAGGTTCTCATCAGGCGAATTGAAATGACAACTGTCTCTGTTCCCTCTGCAACTACAGAGTGCTTGAGGGCGTGGTCCCTCCAGACTTTATAGTGGTAGAGGGCGGAGTGCCCCTCCCACTACTAAATACCTTTCAGCACTATATGGTGCGTCATAAATAGTTTTTTTGCTATCAATAAATTTGTTTTTAAATTTAATATTTAATAATTATACACATACACTCACAGACATCACACACAAACCAATCCAGATGAAGGGCAATCCAAAAGCTCAGAGTCGGTGGCACGGGCTTTGGTTAGGTGAAGAAGAAATCCAAGATCTAGGACCCTGAGGCCCCAGAAATGGCTGTGCACTGGCCTACTTTCTACTGACCACTAAAGGAAAACCCCAGGCCCAAAGAGGTAAGCGGTTCTGACATAGAGAGACATATATAATTATAAAATAATAAAATATAGGGCTACAATCGCCAGGGTTCAAATCAAATGGGCTATATTGCCGCGGGTTATACCACCAAGGGTTTAATTTAATAAAAAAACTAATGGTAGGTTTTAGTTAGATGTGGTGAGGGGCATATAACTCACGTCTGTATGGACATGAGGAGACGCTCGACGTCACAGTGGACGGAGAAAAAATTATGTGGCTCTGCAACATCACCCACAACAATGATGGCGGCCATTTTGACCAACTCGACGCCTGTATGGGCGAAGAGAAAATTTTCCAAAGCTCTGCTACATCACCCACCTTCAAAATGATGGCAGCTGTACTCATTTTTACGGTTTTGTGTCATTCAGGCATACTCTCGCGACGCGTTTCGAACTTTCCCAAGGTTCTCATCAGGCGAATTGAAATGACAACTGTCTCTGTTCCCTCTGCAACTACAGAGTGCTTGAGGGCGTGGTCCCTCCAGACTTTATAGTGGTAGAGGGCGGAGTGCCCCTCCCACTACTAAATACCTTTCAGCACTATATGGTGCGTCATAAATAGTTTTTTTGCTATCAATAAATTTGTTTTTAAATTTAATATTTAATAATTATACACATACACTCACAGACATCACACACAAACCAATCCAGATGAAGGGCAATCCAAAAGCTCAGAGTCGGTGGCACGGGCTTTGGTTAGGTGAAGAAGAAATCCAAGATCTAGGACCCTGAGGCCCCAGAAATGGCTGTGCACTGGCCTACTTTCTACTGACCACTAAAGGAAAACCCCAGGCCCAAAGAGGTAAGCGGTTCTGACATAGAGAGACATATATAATTATAAAATAATAAAATA